>JANHGN010023554.1:0-11423 GCA_024605025.1 Megaceryle maxima
CCCCTTTGGGGAGGGAAAGGGGTTAACAGAGAGCGTCTGTTAGGTCTAAGGGGCTGCCCTGACCCTAAACTGTGACAAAAGGGAAGCATGGTAATATGGTGTGTCACAATCAGGAAAAAAATGAACTTGCTTTAAGAGTAGCATATGACTATTTTTTCCAATCAAAACACCTTGTTGTGGTTTTTGTAGTAGTAGTTGGCTTTTGGACTTCAGTTTGCTCTACCAGCAAAAGGAAATGAATCTAGAGGGGAGCATTGATAGAAAGTACTTAAAAGGCACTGAGAAGGTAGATGGTACCCTTTTCATCAAAAGAACAAAACAATTGCAAATAATAAAAGGAACTTTTAATATTAAGGAAAATAAATCTCTATTACCCTTCAAAGATAATTCAGACTCAACAGTAGAGAATGTCACTGAGAAGACAAACTGGATGCTTACACAGATAAAGGCATTTGAGCATGTTATAGTTCATGAAAACAGTTTAAAATTGATTTAACCACACATTTCAAAGATTAAATCAATCTCTATTTAGGCAGGGCAGATGACATAACTCATGCCTTCTGTGCCATTTCCTGTATTTCAGCTAAGGCTTTTAGACTTGGCCTCTTGTAAGGGCCATGACTGTGGACCAGGAGGAACATGGGCTGTGACCTAACTGATGGTAACTGGCACCTCATTTTTCAATAGTACTCTCAGGTCTGGCCCATGAAACAGCACAGTATGGAGGATTTCCAAGGATTGTTAAAGTCCTTTGCAATAGACCTGAGACTCAGAGACTGAACCTGACTCAGTCATATATTTCTATTAAAAAAATGACTTTATATACACAACCACTCATCTTTCCAAGGCAGCATCTCTGAGCATACTCTCCCACCCCTTACACACAAACACACTTCAGTGACAGCCATTTTGCTTGTGTGAGGACAGTGAAACTTGTCTTAATTTACTTCTTCAATTTCTTCCTCAAAAGCATCCTCTGGGATGTTCTGTATGAGCTTGGGACATAGACAATAGTCTACTGTAACATTTTTATTTAAGCTACATTTATCTACTGCTTAGGTAAGAAAATTTCACAATAAAGGTAGGTGATGCAGGATGTCATTAATGACCCTTGTCCTACCTCCTCTGGGGGAAGGCATGAAGAACTAGAGCAGTTTGAATGGCTCAGCATCTTTGTTATTTAAACAAGAGTGCTTCTTACAGCAACCATTTGCCTAAGCTTTGAGACATAAAATTATTTACCAGGAATTGTATCAAAGAAGCTGCTTATGATCTTTGCATGGTCTTAAGATATCTCCTCATGCTCAAGTGAGTTCAATGACATCAGGCTTCTTGCTATAGAGAAGTGCTCTTCCTAGGATGTAAACATTGACAGCAAGCTATTGTGAGAAAGCTTGAGGACCAGTTTGATCATAGGTATAATCTTTAGCCTGCAAAGCAGGAAAAAAGGTAGCCCCCATATTCTCACTCACTGCCCTACGCATCAAATTTGGGTGTTATTGTAATTAGAAATGGAAGGGTTTGAATATGTTTTTTACCTGACAGTTAAATCAGCTGGTCATTTGATGCTTATCAGTAGTATTATGGTCTGTTGCTTGTTGGTCTTTTCCTTCCATTGGATTACTTGAAAGGAAGGATGATGGTCTCAAGCATCGCATCACTACTATAATGAAGTACATACGCCCAGAATTTCATTTCTGCTCCCAGGATGTGTCCTTCCACAAATGCAGCGCGAGTGGTGGCACTAGAGGGAGCTCCTGTAGCATCACCCTCCTCAAAGACCCCAATCTGAAATCAGACCCAAACCACAAGATTTGCTTCTAAAATCTGTTAGGTTTTGGACTGTGGGTTGATTTATTATTTATTAACTTCTACACATTTAATTTTCAATTTTGTTTTTACTGCTACAAACTCTAGAATTAACAGCATCCCTCCTGCTCCCGACAACAGTTCCTATTACTGCATGGTTCTAGGAATGAAGACTTAGCCCATTACCTAAATGTTTCTGAAAAAAACCCAATCCCAACAGTATCAATGTCTTAGTTTTATACGAACTGTTTGAAAAGCTTCATTGAAATTTGAAAAAAAAAAAAAATCTAAATATTAAACTTTTGTCCGTATTAAGATTCAACCCTCCTTTTAATCAGTAAACCCACAGTGAAGCATCTGGAATTTAAAGTTAATATTTAGCCTTTGAATAAACAAGAGACCTTTTGGGAATAATGTGCTTATCAGGAAACTCTGAAAAAAAGACATTTACAAGATTGTTGCTTTTGTTTTGTATCGTATGCTCTTTGCTATGACTAAAGCAAAAATGGCAAAAGCAGATTTTTTTTTTAGAAAGACAGACATCCACAGTGGTGATTTATAAAACCTCTCTCATGAAGACAAAGAGCATTTTCTCCATATACTTACTTACTTGAAAAAGAATTTGTTTTCAAAAGGCAAAAGTTAAAAATCTCTAAATAAAAAGAATCGGGCTTCTGTAGAAACACCAGGGCCATTCTATTTGGAAGCAAACACCTCAGATGTCATCTATAGAGGACCTAACAACTACATCAAACATCGTGTTGCTGTATTTTGTTCACAGAACTGCTAGGACTCCTAGATGTGGAAGACCTCCACCATTGCAACAGATGCCACACAAATTGGAAACACAGCTTTATTCCTCTTACTGCCAACAGCTAAAATAGAGCAGGAAACCTTACTTACATAGACATCAAGTACATTATATGTATTTACTGCATAGTTGTTTAAAATCTAATGAGAGGGTACTGCCCTGACAGAAAAATTCAAGGCTAATTTACATGGGATCATAAAAAATATTACTCTGTGAAGTTCTATGAGCAGCAAGGTTTGAATAGTTCTAAACCACTGTGTTCCCCTCTCTCCAAAATCAAAAAATATTCTTCCATTTCTTACTGGTCTAAAAACATTTGCCCAAAATGATGTCATGAGCCAAAATTAATGTTTTGCTCCCCTGTCTTAGTGTCACCAGAAAAGACAAATATCCCTATCAGCCATTATTTAGACTCCATACCTTAAAAAAATAATCACACAGCTTACCTTCACTTCTTTCACTCTCCCTTGTTTACAGTGGGCGCATCCTCAAATGCTTACCAGATTTCAATCCTCTGTTGCACTGATCTCCTTGGAGTGTGAAGTTTTCCACAAAGCTCCAGTGTTCTGATACTTTCATTTTTCTCAGCACCCTCTGCCTCCAAAACCTTCTCTCACAGTTATTTTCTTGTTTTCTAAATTCACTTCACTGGAACACTTTCAGAGCTTCTACACTTTGTTCTTCCTATGTAATTTCCTATATTCTCCTTTAAAAAAAAAAACACAACAACCATCCACCCTGTCCGCATCTCCTCGCGCGTCTCTCCCCTCACATTTTTCTTCCCTTGCCCCAGTGCCTCCACTGTTACTGCCAGCTGAGTTCCATATAATTCCCATTTCTCTTCCCTCACAAATCTATCATCTCCTCAAATAGTCTTAGTTTTCCCATCTCCCTCTATCTCTGTGATTTATATCCCTTCCCCAAGTCCTTTCAGCCTGCCTGCATCATGAAGCAGGATATCAGAATGCGGTGACAGTGTTATTTAGACTTTGGTGTGGGGAATTCTTTTTGTTGATGTAAGCAAAGTATGTGAAGATCGTGTGATGAATGTATATTTTAGTGATAATGGTAATGAAGCCTCCAGTACCCTCATCCATCTGATTTCGAATTCTTCCTGACATTCTGTAATTTCCGATGGAGCCTCTCAGCATCTGCCATCCTTTGCAAGAACCACCTATGAGTGAAAGCCACTCTTTTCACAGCTCTGTTTTCCTTCCTTCACTTCCTCTTCCCCACTGCCATCCAAAAATGTACAGAGGAAGGGTAGAGCCTGTTACATAGGCAGAACAGCCCTCTTTCCCAAATAATTACTCCTAGGAAGTAACACACAGGAATTTTCAAATTCATGCTCCTTTGTACTACATATTCTCTTTTCTGAATCCAATGGAAATTAAGATATAGCTGCAGTTGTTGCAAGGAACACATACTCACAGATCTATTAGTGAAACACAACCACTTCATCAGCACTACAGATTGAATCATGGAGAATGGGAAGTGCCTCTGTAATATGATTGATGGAGACAATTTTGCATATGTATGCGTGGGTTACACCCATGGAAGTGCAAGAACCAAGAGGCGTGAGGTCTCAAAGTCACAGAGAATCCCAGTGCTCACTGTAAGAAGTAATTGTATTTGTCATCTCACAAACATTGTAAGAATGAATGCAGATGAAGGCATTAATGGGTTTATAGTCACAAGGTGAAAAACCAATGGTTGCACAAAGAGAAAACACAAAACCACTTAAAACAACCAAATCTTTTAATTAGAAAGCAACAAACATGCAAACAGCAGGTATAGAAATTTATTTGAACCAACGTTTTTACTATAATGAAAGTTACTTTAAAACATTGATCCAAGCTCCCACATTTGCAAGTTAAGGAAAATATTGCACTTTGCATCTTCTAGCACCCCTCATACATGGCAAAACATTTTAAAAACATTTTTGCTTATTTTACTTGCACACTCTCCCAAAGTCATGCACACAGTCATTCAAAAACAAAAGGTTAGGTTATCCAAAAGCAATACCTTAGAATTGCACTAAAGCTCTGTAAGGAAAAATATAATTAATGTCTTATACAAATTCCATTAATGTCTAGGTGCTTGCACACAATTGCCAGTTACTCTTCATCTTCATTTTCATTTTCCTGACCAGATCCTTCTGATCTGTCGCCTTCCAATCGGTCTGTAAGACACAAATTTAGTAAAGACAAATTCTACAGTTTTCAGGTTTTGGTAAATATTTATAGTGTACTATCTGGGTTACTACACAACACACTGGCTGTGGTTTATATGGTAAAAGACAATCTCTGACAGCAGAGATTGGGTAGAAATGTTACCCCAAGGAAGGACAACAGGAGAAAAGCCCTGAAGGATTTCCAGGCATAAAAATGAAATTTGTGTACAGAAGGAGAAACCTTGTAGCTGCTGACTGTCAGCACAGGAAAGATTAAAGCAAGCATAGTATCAGAAAGGCATGGTGAATACAAGGGACTGAAACACTGTTCTGGGGAGCTAGAATTGGAATAACTGCAGGTAGAAATTTGTATACTCCAGAAAACTGAGGAATCACTGTCACTATATATGTCAGAAAAAATACCTTTTGATCTAAGTGTATAGAGAAAGACAAATACAGAAACACATGAGGGAACATGACTGGCTCAGAATTTATCACTCAAACAGCATGAACTGTCAGGCTAAGAAATGCTCCACCCAGACATAAAATAGTTTCAGCAAAAATCTGTGTTAACTCAAGCATTGGGCAGTTCTTTGACTATTTCACTCCAAAGAAATTATAACAAATGAAGAAAAACCAAAGCTAGTGCATTCAGTTACAGCAGTGGCAAGGCGCACCTCTGGGCTGGATATAGCAGCACTTTAATTCTCATAGATCACCAGGAGGTGAAAGAGAAGCAGCAGCTGCTGCCAGGCAGAGCTTCTTTCCTACCTCATCGTTATAAGCCCACTGCTCTGCTCAGCCAGTGCCAGAGTGCCCATACTCAGTAGCTACAGTCACTTTCACCTTCAGCTACAGTTCTGTTATTTTCTGCCCTATATGTCATACCATCTCAAAACTTCATTTCTTTGCTTCCTGTATGATGTCTCTCAATTCTCCTGCATCTTCAGTATCAACCCACTGCAGACAGGTTCTTCAACAATAAGATCCAGGAACACCAGTCTGCAACGATTCTCCATGCAACCCTTCATACCACTAGTTTCAGCCCCTAGCAAACTCACTTTGCTGATTGGACATCCTAGTACCCTGCTGCCCCAGGAACAGCTGCCAGTATCCTCATTAACATCTCCCACAGTCCTAGATCTTCACACCCTCCTTTGCCTCTAGACAATTCCGAGCTACAATGACAGTGAGTCTATCTTACAACTCATTCCAGTCATCCCCAATAGCTTTCCCATCACACAGCTCTCACCTTAAAGATCATTCCTCAGTAAAGAGAGTATTTTTCAACATCTGCATAGTACTACATTACCAATAAGCTATTTCAGGATGGGCAGTATGGTAACATCGAGCCACATATTTTGCTCTTTTCTTGCTTTTTGTCTTGAGGGAAAAAAACAACAGCTGCAAAAATGTTGCAAGTCTCACACTAAAGAAGCAATACCTAAGTACATCTATTAAGATACCCTTGAATAACCCCTGAATCTTCTAACCAACCCCAAGTGCAGTCACAGCTGAAGATCTTGATGGTTCCCCAATCCATCTCCTATTTCATAGACCAACGTGATGGACAAGGTCTTCAGAAATCCCTTACCTGCTCTTATATGATTCAATGAAGCCAACATTCGTAACATAAAAGAAGCTGGAACAGTAATAGTGTTCCTGGTCTCTTCCAGCATTAATTCATTACGCGTTATAACCTGGAGATAGGGAAGGGTTAAAAACAACATAAAAAATAAAACTCGTACTGCATCAATATGGGTTTGTAGAGAAAATGTTCCTATGCCAAAGGCATTTACAGGTGCCAAATTTACAGCAAGGAAGCAATATCTTAATGATTATCAACAATTGGTGTAACTGCATTTGAAAGCGGTAAGAAAAGTCAGACAGTGGACTCTGCCTACAGATACCTAATTGTCTGTTTAAAGAATATTCTAGTAAGGTCATCGTTCTGTTGTCCACACGAATGTGAGATGTTAAGATGAGCAACAGAGACAACCTTTTAGAAATGAGATCTTGCACAAAATCAGGAGGACTGATGAGAGAAAGTGCTGTTACAGATGGCAACTGTTGCAGAGAACAAAGTTCTAGCACCAGCACTGGCCAAGAACATGGGAAGGAAAAGAGATGAGGTTACCCTGAACTCCTACCTTCATGCTGCTTGAAACCTTTGGAGAAAATCCAAGGAACATAAGCAATTACTCTATTCCAGCTTAGGAACATTCTTCAGCTCCATAATTCTTCCTAAACAGATCTATAGCTTGCATCTAAATGACTTGAAAGAGTCAGCTCCTACTGTCTTAGTTTCAAGGGGAAAAAAAAAAAAAAAAATCACTAATGAATACTTCTAGCTCTTTTGTCTTCTTCCTTCCTTCCGGAATTCCTTGCCAATCCTTCTTGCTTTTGCTGTTAAATTCTAATCCCACACTTTAGCTTGTGTCTCAGCTTTTGGACTACTTTCTTTTGTTATCACTAAGCATAAAAATTTCTTTAGGTAGAGAAAAGTTCTGATCATTATTCAGTCCTTCCTCACAGATTAGCTACTGCAAATTGGAAAATGATACATTTCTTTTTCTCTTTTTTGAGACTCCTTCTCAAGCTTGTTCCTCTTGTGAGGAACATGTTATTTCAAATGTCTGCAGTGGCATTCTCTTAGCCAAAACAAAGTACCTCTTTTCTGTCATTCTCACTTGTTTACAAGGCACTGTGCACAGCTGATCACTCCCTAAAAGCACTGAACTGAGAAGACATCAGGGTGTTATTTTTAACTCTTTCACCTCCTATTTATCCAGTGCATCATCAGTACTACCCTTTTGACAGCCTGCTTCTGATGCTTTTTCTCTATTCAGAGGTTTGTTTCCATCCTCCGATGTCTCTTCCTATCCACTAAGGTCATGACTTCTCTTAATTTTAAATGCTGTTCTACATCTATACTGAACTTTCTCCAAAGAGAGTGCTTTTTCCCCCTAGACTTTCTCTTTTACAGAAAATTCAGTTTAGGTACATCAGACACTTTCTTGAGCCAAACATAATATAGTGAAAACTATTTTATTTCTATGAACCTTTCCTGTCCTCTATAAAGTTATTAAATAAAGAGGTAAAATTACAGACTATACTGTGGTCACATTTTATGAAAGTTCTATTTTTTAATTAAAGATAAAATAATTGAATAATTTGTTATGATTAAAAAGAAACAAAAGTATCAGTATAATAGTTATTTTTAGCACACATTTATGTTCAGCAGTATTTCTAAACCCCAAAGGCTCCAAAACACATCATAGATTAAAGCTATCATACAATATAAAAAGAAGTGTCACTTCACTCAGTGTTATTACTGCTAAAATAATGGGAAAAGTTCAAAACTCACAAGTAAGTGGGTTGGGTTTTTTTGTGGGTTTTTTTGTGGTTTTTTTTTGTTTTTTTCTGGGGGGTGAGGGGGTGGTGGCAGCTAAGAGTTGTGGGTTTCTGTTTATTTTTAAATATTTATAGCACTAATACAGAGAAATAATAAAGATGGGGTGCACCCTCTACTCTGCCCTAGTAAGACCACATCTGGAGTATTGTGTCCAGCTCTGGGCTCATGAGTTCAAGAGGGCCAGGAAAATACCAGAGAGAATCCAAGAGAGAGTTAGAAGGATGATGAAGGGACTGGAGCATCTCTCTTATGAGGACAGGCTGAGAGCCTGGGGGCTGTTTAGTCTTGGGAAGAGAAGGCTGAGAGGAGCTCTTACGAATGTTTACAAATATCTGAAGGGTGGGTGTCAAGTAGAAGGGGCCAGTCTCTTCTCAGAGGTGCCCTGTGATAGGACGAGGGTCAATGGTCACCAAATGGAACAGGCTACCCAGAGGTTGTGGAGTCTCCTTCTCTAGAGACTTTCAAAACCTGCCTGGATCTGTTCCTGTGTGGCCTGCCCTGGGTGATCCTGCTCTAGCAGGGGCACTGGACTCACTGATCTCCAGAGGTCCCTTCCAACCCCTACCATTCTATGATTGTAAGAAAACCAGGCTACTATATCCCTGCTGCCCAAGGGACTGCACGAAAACAAACAAACCAACCAACCACCCTATAACTAAATTTACCCTAATACATTACTTAAAGGAAAACATGTAGCATTTCAATAAATATGATTTTTTAGCAGTCAACTACAATTACCATAGGCCAGGTGCTATACACATTGTTACTGCTTTGAGGGTATGAAAACAATGTGTTACATAACTTTAGAGACAGCCTTTTATAATTGATCAATGTTCGTTTTATTCCATGAACTTCCCAATTTTCAATCTTAACCTTAACTCCCTTTTATGCCACAGAATATTTAACAGGATTGAGTTTTGCACTCCCTGTTCTTTTGTCTATCACTGCCTTTCCTTCAGTTAATTTGTTTAAAGACTACCTTCATTTCTTAATTCCTGATGGTTTTTCTTCCATACTGAGTGTTCATACTTTTTCCAACTTCTTTCATGTACATAACACCAGATGGTAGGATATGATTTCTAGGAGAGTTAATGAAATAAAAAGTTCTGCGTGTTGCCAATGATATGGAAGTTAGCTATTATAATGGGCAGCCTTTTATTTGTAGCTCATTTGTTGAAGAGTAAATAACTCTGTTAATTCAGTATCAGTTATTTACACTAAAGGCTTTTATAAAACTGGAAGGTACAACATTCCTATGAAAGAGGAGGAAAGGTTCTTACCTCATCTGCAAGTTTTCTGTTAAAAATCTTGGATTCTTCCAATGGCGACCAAATTTTTATATCATAATCAATACCCGAAGAGGCCAAAACTAGAAGTAATAGTAATTCTAAATTAAATGTGCTATGTCTTTAACAGTTATTTATGCACTTAACTGGAGCTGAAGAAAATACTTCCCTTGAAGCATTTATTTGCAAATTCCAGTTCATGCTGAATGTACAGCTATGCAATTACTGTCTCCACACAAGATCAGAGCTATTGATTGTATATATTTTAATATATGTATGAATAAAACACATGCAAACATCAAGAGCCTCCTTTTTTAAATTAAAAAAAAAAAAAAACAAAAAAACCAAACCCAAACAACAAACCTCTAGAATATACATAAGATGGGAACGGGAAGTAAGAACAAACCCAGCTACTACTGCTATGTTCCTGCTGATGGCCTGATAAGTATATGCATTAATAACAGTTTTAGGATTTGTAGACCCAGATACAAAGACAAGCAAGATAACTTCAAACCTATTTTGACATTTGATAATTTCAGTGTATTTCATGTAAAATTATTTGATATTCAAATATAAAGAAGCAATGGATGCTCTTATAAACTCTTGTTAAAATATAGTAATCACAAAAAATTGCAGAACATTCTCTAGATCACTGCACAAAACACCTTTGGGAATAAAAATTGCATAAAAAGATCTCTGTCACTGGAAAACTATAGAAGATTAACTCCCCTATGAGGAGGATGACCTCTTCATCAAGAAATCAGTAAAGCTATAGGACATTTCTTTTGGGAGCACCTTTCAAAGTGTCCAACTTAGTCACACATTCCAAACAAGTACAGGAACACAACTGTTCCCAGTTCAGCATTTAAAAGTTCACAGCTTATCCAGTGTAAGGGCAGCATTCCATGTTTCCACAAACTGTCCAAAAAAAAGCCCCATCCTCTCCTGGTATGACTATACCCACTTCATTCGCTTATTTATTTACAGCTGACTGTTAACCCTACCAGCCATGTAAGAAATGACAAAAAGAAGCAACACAAATATTTTCTTTGACTGAGTCAGAAGCTTGCAGAATGGTTCAAATTTTCTGCCTACATGTCAGACAATGCATGATTCCTTCTACTACTTTGGTCCATCTTTTCTATAAATAAGTTTCCCTAAGCACAAATTAATACAATTTCCATTAATTTTATCCATTCCTCTAATCTCATAAAGCCAGTGAGACTGAGACACCCACTTCACTGAATTTTCTTAACAGGGTCAAGTAGAGACCAGATTCCAGTATCAATTCCCAAAGTGCTGCTAATATTTCAGTGAACTGATACTTCCCTCAATAGTACCATGGAAAATGTTTAATATATTGAGAAGAAATGGAGATTCTTTTTACTACATCTTAACTTTCTATAAATACTACGTCACTAACTTTTTCATTCTAGGACCAAAGGTCATTAGTAAAATACAAAACTAAAAGCAATATTATCTATCTTATAGGGGAAAAAAAAAAAAAAAAAAAAAAGAACAATAGTTTGTTAATCATTACAATGTTCTGTTGAGCAAAAAATTTATGACTGAACTTTAAAATGCTTTACTACAGATAACCTGAATATGGAGATCGTGAAAAATTATCATCTTACTTGGGTCAAATGGATGAGGCTGAAGACAGTTCACCACATGATTATCAGCTTCCAGCAGCATAAGATGTTCAGCAGTATGTCTGTCCCATATAAAAATATGGCCACAGTCTGAACCGCTCATGACAAAGTTAGATCCCCAAAAATTGGCTTCCTTTATCTGCAGTAAAAACCAAAATAATTACTTGATAAGACATCAAAGAGTACAATCTCATTTCTGCAATAACACTGACTCGGAAGTAAGATCTATACCAATGCAGAGACGTTTAAGAAAATGTAAAGGAAACAAGCAAACAAA
>JANHGN010023557.1:31206-41541 GCA_024605025.1 Megaceryle maxima
TGTTCAGTCTCTGCAAGCCCCCCCAAGAAGCCCTGCTGCTATGCCAGCTCCAGACTCAAGCACCACAACTACTCTCCGCAGGCCCCCACAACGAGCCCTGCTGCTGCTGTTTCAAAAACAAGCACCACAGCTTCTCATACTCCACAGGGTCCTTTATCAGGAAATAAATTATTATCAGATAGACACTGTGTAAATAATTTCACTTAACAGTAAAGGAATAGTATAAATATGCAAAGAACCTGACTATTCATCCTAGGATGCTATGAGTTTAAAGACAATTTAAATGTTAGCTCAAAACTGTTATTTGTAACTATTAGTTTAGCTGAATGTATTTTTCATCCTTTGAAATTACTCATTATTTCTGTACCGTATGACATCAAAAACCTCTAGGAAGACATATTCCAATTAATCAACAGCAGTCTTGCTGTTGTAAGACTGTGTGAGAATACATTTCTTTGTGCTGCTGCAGCTTTCTGTATTGGAGGTTTCTTGTGAATCCCAGTAAGCAGTTGTCATGGAACTTGGCAAGAAAGAATGGGAAAAGGCAGAGGCAAGTAGCAGCCTGGCTTCAGCCCTGAAATGTGCCTAGTGATACAGATCCTTTCCATATTGTTCCATTACTGCCACACAGGGACCATGGCACAATACTGCAATCGTTCTGGCAGACTGAAAGCTGATAATCTAGCCCTGAAGTCTCAAAGATTAAAGAGAAACAGATACCAAAATGACAAACTAGAGCTAAATCAGACTCTAATTCCAACAAACCTGGCCTTCCTATCATGCATACCTACATATTGTTTTACTATCACTCACCTTGTGATTGTTCATAAATGTATACATACTGTTAAAATCAAACAATGAAATAGAAATTGTGCATTTTTCCATCATCTGTATTGCTTAAATCCATAAGAACAGATCAGACCTTAGTTTTAGTCTATCTAACCACAATTAGAATGGAGCAAACCATAATATTGACTCCTTTGGGTTTTTTCCCTAGAAATTCTATGGTTTCTGAAAGACACTTTTAAATCATACATGCTCTCCAAAACTGAATAACCAACACTTCTATCCTCTTATTTTGGAGAAAATGTCATTTTACAGCAAATTCAATTTATAGCACATTAATTTCAATTTATAGCAAATTAACTTTCTGCTATTAATCACAAAATTAATGATTACTTCACACAACACAAACAAAACACACTAATTACATCTGATATTCACTCAAGAGACTTCAAGAGGGTTTCTAGTCCTTAGACTGAAAACCTGAAAAAGAAGGAAAAATCTAGGCCTAATTATTGGGCTTTTGCATAAAAATGGTCTTATCACTGTCTCTAGTTGAAATGCAGCAGTCGTTTCTAAATTTCCCCCTTAAAGTCACTATTGTACTTCAGTGCTGCTAGGATACCTACTATGAGACAGTCCTTTCTGTACTGACAGAAACCATCTGAAGATGGCTTGAAAGGAAGGAGCATGGAACTGAGCATGGGGTGACCAAGCTGTCAAGAAGAGTTAGCTCTTGCTGTACAGATCCAGGAGAGAAAAAGGCTCCCATGGCAGAGCAGGAAAAGAACCTCTGAACAGTCTTGAGGATGGAGCTTCAATGTCCCTAAGGCCATTCTGCAAAGCCACTTAATGCAAGTTGTCTCCTTTGCCTACATTACTTCAGATTACATTAATGTTCAGTGTGAGTGCTAGTGATTAAACTTCCACAGTCACGCTCACCAGTGATTGTTTCATAAGGAGGACAACTAATGTGACTACAACTAACACCTCTGATTGAGAAAAGCTTATCATACTGACAAACAACATAGCACAGCTGCAAACAGTGAATATATCTACCAACACCAGTGAAGTGGAAGTGGAGAAATAAATTGTGGAGTCTCTGAAACAACCACCGATCTCAACAGACTGTCAAAGTGTTTTTCTTTTGGGAGTTGATAGTATATAGTAGTTAACACAAATTTTTAGAAAGACAAAATTAAGTTTCATACATTTCAAGACAATCTGAATGGAAAGGAGAGTGTTAGCTAATTTGCCACAGTGAAAATTTTATCTAAACAGGAACAGCAATTTACATAGTGCATTAGCATTTGAAAGAGCAGGCCTGATTCCCAGGAGTACAATTCTGGTTTTGAATTGGTATAAATTCAGTGAAATCACCAGATTAACAGAATAGTTACTGTAATTCAACAAATTTAGCATTGGATCACAGAACGCATAGTACAAAAATACTTTGAATTCATGTATAATATGTAGTCCTTAAAATGTTACTGAATCTTCTCTTACAAAGTGAATATATGCTTTCACCAAAGGGAAACTGGAAGACAAATTTGATCATACCTTACTGAATAAATCTAAAATTTTTTTTTTACTTTACAGTCAGCTTAGAAACTTACTATTTCAACCATTACCATGGCTTTCAGCAAGGTATTAATAAAACAAATACATGTGTAATGTTAATTAACAGATGCAGAATTGTTCAGAAGGCCACAATTCCAATGCACATGGCAGAATGTGGTTTAGGATGTCCAGGGTGGTACTGGGCATCGCAACAAGGTGCAGCACAGAGGACACTGAGAAAGCTTTAATTTGGGGTACTCTTATGTTACAAAAGGTGTTAGTGGTTAGGAAGGTGAAGTTGGCAAGGACACTGGATGCCTCGTTCCCTGTGCCTGACTGAAGAACAAAACTCCTTCAGTTCACCAGTGAACCCTTATGTATGCTTACATTAAACTTAGATGACACTCTGAATCCTACAGTAGTACATGGTATCCTGCCCACCTATATATTGATGAAGGCCTATAGTTTTAAAGTTCTCAATAAATCTGTTGCAGTCAGATGAGTAGAAAGAGTAGCTCATGTTCTGCTCCTGCCCCGGACTCAGGATGTAACACACAGGAATGAAAATGCTCCTGCTCCTTCTTCCCTCTCACACCCTGAGCACAAGTGGCAGGTCTGGAAATAATCTACTTCTGAAGCACAGAAGAAATGAGGTGAATTTCCAGATCTGAAAAACCAACAGTTTCTTGGTTATCTCAAAAAAATATGGGAGGGTAAATAATGCTCCTTTCCATTCCCAGTGATCCCACTGCATCTTAATGTGTGTGAATCCAGAGATTTCACAGTGTTCCACATGCTCATCATGACTGTACTAATTATGGTGCAGGACATGAATGCACACTATGTTTGAAAACACAAGATGCATCATATCTATGTCTGTATCCCACCTGCTTCACTGCAAAGTCAGCCATCTCACTGTAAACTGCAGAATAATGAATTATCTTCCATATTGTTTCTCCTGCTGAGGTGTGGGGGCATTACATTCAACTCATCTAAAATCATTATTGATGAGGATCCATAAAGCATTCCATTATGAAGAGGAAAGGACATTACATACAGGAAACCTTGTAAAGATAACACTTATATTTGAAGCTTTAATTTGCCTTTCTCTTATATTCATTTTTTATGCTTACCTATTAAGTTGCCTGTCTTACTACTTAACAGGAAACAGAAAAAGCAAGAGCCACAGAAAAATCACTTCTGTTCTCCTTAATGTGGTTAAGTGAAAGTAACTCACTTAAATAAACACATTTATAGTACTACACAAGTTTCAAATTCAAATCAGAGTATTTCATCTTCTGATGTTTTGCAGCCTCAAGAGTTAAACAGTGGAATAAAAGCCTCCAGTGTGAAGCCTTAGAGCTTTTTTGAAAAAGTTTGATTTTAATAAGACCACAATTTTAAGAACAGGAGTTCATCTGTTTCAGTATTCAGAAGATGCAAACAATGATTTGCATGTGCAAAGCACATCATTCTGTGTATCAGCACTGCAAATCCCGTGTAAAGTGTCACAGGTACAAAAATATGTTAAATTTCTCAGCTCACACAAATTTGAAGTAAATTATTCAGAACATACATGAGTATTTCACAGAACAAGAATGCAAAATCCTATACAATTTTTACAAATCTATCTAACCAGGAAAAAAACCCTCAAGTTTTCTGCTCAGAGACATGTCATGAAGCTCTCAAACTTGCTTTACAGGCTTTTTCAAAAAAAGGGTCTGCTGGGGACAGATGGAGTGGAACTGTCCATACAGGCAAAGGATTCTTGGCTAGGAGTTGGTGGGGCTCATCAAGAGGGCTTTAAACTAGGTTTGAAGGGAGAAGGAGATAAAACCAGGCCCATTAGAGATAAGCCTAAGGGCAGCATAGCAATGTTAGGGGTGAAACTGATAGTTCAGCTCAAAGTGTATCTACACCAATGCCCGCAGCATGGGCAACAAACAGGAGGAGCTGGAAGCCATTGGGCAGCAGGACAGCTATGACATAATCATCACAGAAACATAGTGGGAGAACTCTCATGACTGGAATGCTACAATGGATGGCCATAAGCTCTTCAGAGAGAACAGACAAAGAATGAGAGGTAGTGAGGTGGCTCTGTACGTTAGGGAATATTTTGACTGTATAGAGTTTGATGATAGTGATGATAAGGTCAAGTGTATATGGGCAAGAACAAGGGCAAAAGTGAACAAGGCAGATACCCTGTTGGTTGTCTACTATAGACTACCCAAGCAGGATGAGGAGGCACATGATGCATTCTACAAGCATCCGGCAGAGGTCTCATAGTTGCTAGTTCTTATTCTGGTGGGGAACTTCAACCTACCATACACCTGATGGAAATACAACACAGCAGAGAGGAGACAGGCTGGGAGGTTCCTCAAGTGTATGGGAGATAACTTCTTGACACAGATTGTAAGTGAGCCCACCAGGGGAGGGAGGTGTCTCACTAGATCTGCTGTTCACAAACAGGGAAAGACTGGTGGGAGATGTGGTGTCTGGAGGCCGTCTTGGGCTTAGTGACCACAAAATAATTACGTTCTTGATCCTTAATGAAGTCACAAGGGGGGATCAGCAGAACCTCCACCATGGACTTCCAGAGAGCAGACTTCAGCCTGTTCAGGACATTGTTTGAGAGAGTGCTTTGGGAGACAGTCCTGAAGGACAGTGGCCCAGGAAGGATGGATGATATTCAAGAAACAGAGGAGTGGACATCCCCGTGTGCTGCAGGCTGAACTGTCAGGGAGGAGACCAGTCTGGCTTAACATGGACCTTCTGCTGGGACTCAGGAAAACAAGGAGAGTTTTCCTGCTTTGGAAGGAGGGGCAAGCATCTCAGGATGAGTACAGGAGTCTCCTTAGGTCATGCAGAGAAAAAATCAGAAAGGCAAAAGCCCAGCTGGAGCTCCATCTAGCCACTGTCATAAGAGACAACAGAAAAGTTTTACAAATACATTAAAACCAAAAAGAGACAGGGAGGATCTCCATCCTTTATTAGATGCAGGGGGGAACATTACAACCAAGGCTGAGGAAAAGGCTGAGATACTTAATGTTGCCTTTGTTGTCTTTATTACTCATAGCAGCTACCCCTAGGGTATTCAGCCTCCTGAGCTGGAAGATAAGGACAGAGAGCAGAACAATTCCCCCATAATCCAGGAGGAAGCAGTTAATGACCTGCTATGGCACCTGGACATTCATAAGCCCATGGGGCTGGATGGGATCTACCCAAGAGTATTGAGGGAGCTGACACAGAAGCTTGCCAAGCCTCTCTCCATCCTTTATCAACAGTCTTGACTAACTGAGGAGGTCCCAGATGACTGGAGTCTTGCCAGTGCAGTGCCCACCTACAAGAAGGGCTGGAAGCAGGATCTGGGAAACTGCAGGCCTGTCAGCCTGACCTCGGTATCTGCCTAGTGATGAGAAAAGGCTGTGGTCATTGTTTATCTGGACTTTAGTAAAGCCTTTGACAACATCTCCCACAACATCCTACTGGAGAAGCTGGTGGCTCATGGCATAGACAGGTGGACTCTTTGCTGGGTTAAAAACTGTCTACCTGGCCGGGACCAGAGAGTTGCAGTGAATGGATTCAAACCCAGTTGGTGATCAGTCACCAGTGATGTCCCCCAGGGCTCAGTGCTGGGTGTGGTCTTGTTCAATATCTTTATAAATGATCTAGATGAGGGGATTGAGAGCACCCTCATCAAGTTTGCAGATGACACCAAACTGGGTGAGAGTGTTGGTCTGCTTGAGGGTAGAAAGGCTCTGCAGCAGGACCTGGACAGGTTGAATTGATGGGTTGAGGCCAATTGTATGAGGTTTAACAGGGCCTGTAAAGAGTGGAGTACTGTGTTCAATGCTGGGCCCCTCATCACATGAAAGACATTGAGTTGCTCGAGCAAGTTCAGAGAAGGCAACCAAGCTGGTGAAGAGTCTGGAGAACAAGTCCTAACAAGTAGTTGATGAAGGAATTGGCATTGTTTTGTTTGGAGAAGAGGAGACTGAGGGGAGACTCTGTCACTCTCCACAACTACCTGAAGGGAAGTTGTACTGAGGTGGGTGTGGCCTCTTCTCTCAAGTAAAAAACAACAGGACTAGAGGAAATGGCCTGAAGTTGCACCAGGTGAGATTAAGATTGGATATTAGGAAGCATTTCTTTACTGAAAGAGTAGTCAGGTGCTGGAACAGGCTGCCCAGGGAGGTAGTGTAGTCACCATCCTTGGAGGTGTTCAAAAAACATGTGGATGAGGCACTTCAGGACATGCTCTAGAGGGATGGTAAGGTGGGGGGGGTTGGTTGGTTTGGTTTTTTTTTTTTTGGTTGGTTGGTTATTTGGTTTGGTCTGTGGTTTTTGTGGGTTTTTTTTTTTTGGGTTGATGGTGGTACACAGTGATCTTAGAGGTCTTTTCCAACCATGACAATTCTGTGATGACTAGTGCATTATTCAGTTCAGAGACATAATGTTGTCTTAGTTGAGAAACAAACAAAAAAAAAAGGTTGCTAAACCTATTATAAATTATTAGGTCTCTTTTTCCACATCATGCAACTAGTTCTGAAGACTTTTTGGCTAAGTTTATACAAAATAAGATGCATCATCTTGTTACACTGAGAAATGCATTGCTTGGGGTTTTTTTTTCTGTTTCACAGAAATCCTTGGTGGTGGTGATACTGCAGTGCATCTGAAGTGTCTATAGATTGTCCAAAAAGAATGTGAATTGAACAGCTCTAATTTCCTTAGCCATTCTTTACAGATTTACATTCCAATATAATAAAAGGGAACAGTAAGCTATTATTACCTGTCAGAAATCTAATTGATCTTTCACAGATACAAGGAGGCAGGTAAGCGCTACTATTTAAAGTTTTGATTTGAACAGGCAGACAAGCAGAAAACAGTTGTCAGAAGAGATAATAAGAGAAAGGCATGCAGAAGAGAAACCACTGGTAAAAAATGCTGGAAACTGATCAGGAGTTTATTCATTCAAAATGCCAGACAAAGCTGATGGAGGAAAAGTTACATACATCTGCTTTGTAGGACAGATTTTAAAAAAGAATTCCACAGCACCCTTCAGAAATTACTAGGGCTAGGATTGAACATTCTGGTTCTTAAATCCACTTGGACATTAATGGACTGTCAAGACTTATGCACTAGCCCCATATTTCCAAATGTCCATTGTTCAAGCAGCATGGTTTATCAAAAGCAGGAGCAAAAGTATTAACTTACACAGAAATTGAGAAGCTGATTGAGTGTCCATATAGACATATGCACACATATATTTATTGCATCAGTGAAAGTCAGTAGTCATGGACAAAGTTATTAGGGAGAAGTACTTATAAAGAAGTAAGACTTTGTTCTTGAAGCTACATCCCAAGCACCAACACTCATGGCCCCCAAAAGGGAGCTACATTTTCTAACTTGCACATGCAAGAAGTCCCACCCACATAATGGTATATTATGGTTTTAAACTAATGTTTTCTTTAGCTAGCTTGTGGAGGGAATAATTTTTGAATCCCACTAAACCTCTTTTGTTCTACATCTTGGGGGAGGATGAAGTAAATACATTCTGTCTCTCATCAGTCTAAATAATACTATCCTTGGGACAATCTGTATTCAGCCTGACTCCTTTGCCTGTACTTCACTCCAATTAGTTCACCTCGTCTTGAACAACTTCTGAGGTTAAAAGTGCCTATGCAGCTTCAAACCCCTGCCAGACATCTAGGCCAAGAATGATCATTCAGAATCTCAGAGAGTCCACAGTCATGAAGAAAACTAGGGTAATTTGCAAGCCTATGCACCCTATGTATACATTAGAGTGTGGGCCATGAGGTGTTGAAGCTTTTCATTTTATAGTTTTGTAAAGATGTAAAGTGAATGTTTGTGGGCAGGGACAGAATCAGAGGATAGATCTCTGTCTGAGAAAATTTTAATGTTGATTTTTTGTTTTATTTTGGTTTTTTTTTTTAAATAGCTTCTCAATTTACTTTACTACAGTAATTACAGTGTCAGGTTTTTCTTCAAATACTAGCAATGCAAATGTTCTCCATTTTATTACAAAGAAAGCAGAGGATAATAATTTTAGACTTGGTGAAACTAAAGTGAAGACTCTGTAACCTCTGTGATGATTTCATTTAAATGCTTTGGCTGTCAGAGTTCTCAATAGCCCTGTGCCTCTCTCCCCTTCCAGTGGAAAATTTAAAGTAGTGATAGACACAGAAAGATAGAGCTTAATCTCCATCATTCTCTTCAGACTGAAGGCTCTCTTGGGTCCACTACTGAAAGAAGGTACTTGCATAAATATCAGCATAATTTTGTTAAGGATTCCAGATATCACTGTTGGTACATTAAAAAACCCACTGCTTGGTGGCAGTGTATCCATACTGGAACATGTTGATCCCTTGTTGTGGCCAGCACACCACTATCTCTTGTTGTGCTGTACTGGAGAGCACAGCACTCGCTCCCACATCTGGAATGTGCAGGTGCACAGGGGAATCAGGCAGTTAGCCAGCCTTGGCAAGCTCCTTGTTGTCTGGAGAGCAATATCAGGAACCAAGTAACAAAAGGACATCTCAAAGATGTCATGAGGCAGCTGAAGATTGATGAAGTAAGGAAGTGCCCCAAGACCCCCACGCATGTGCAACTGGGGAATGACCACTGTTAGCCACTGTGGGTGGAAAAATACTGTTCAGCCTCTGTGCACATGCTGGCACCAATGCTGGAGCAGTTTCCACTCCCCCGCCAGGAGAGCTATAATTGGCCTGCTGTGGCGGGGAGAGAATGGAATGTTTCACAAGGTTGACCTGATGCACAACTTGATCCAGGGGACACCCTGCGGAGAGCATTAGGACCTGTGGACTCCTCTTCCCTGAGCACCACACTACTGTGCCCTCCTCCTGCTTGGTGGTCTGTCTACCACATTGGGGTCGGTATGTATGTGGGGATGTTAGGTAACTAGTTGTGCTTGCTTAAGTAAAATAGCTTTTTCTTATTAGCTGTGTGAGTGAGCTCTGTTCTTTGTGAAACAGGAATCCTTCACAAACCTGAGACAGAGAGGTTTTCTTATGTTTGAATTTTTTTCAGGTAAGGTAGCATCCACTTCCAAAAGCAGTGGTACACAATAAAAATCAAGCAAGATATTGTATGGAGCAACCTGACACGTGCAAAAATAATTTCATGTTCTTGCTTTTGACAGCTGCAGTCTGAATGTCTTAACCTGAACTAATATACACTTTTTCAAGACCATGCTTTTTAGATTTTATCAGGACCTCGTAAAATTACCTTAATGTGGTTCTGCAAGATTCATGAACTCCTGAATAGAGCATCCAAGGGTCCTCCCAAACACAGCTCACTTCTTCAACTCTTAGGATTTACAGTAGCATTCCATAAGCTACAATACCACTTAGGATGGTATTCATTTTGACGATTTTAGTAAGTAAAGTCCATTTTTGATTGTAGGCATGAAAATTCACAGATCAGCTTTACCTTCTCACTGGAGAACCCCTACATTTATGCACTTTATATTGAACTAAAGCACATCAGAGGTATGTTATGGCAGCAAGAGTAGGCACACTCTTTTTTTTTCACCTAGTTTGCTTGATAACCACAAGGTGAAACCATGACATCAAACAATTCTGTGTAAACTGTCCACTGGAGGACGAGGGCACTTTCTGGGGCAAGTGGACTGTAAAGGTTGTCTAGCATTTTGGAGAGGTGTGCTCAGCTCTCCTGTAAACAGACCTTCCCGCAGACTCAAAAGATGCTCAATTCTGCAATTTTTTTCTTTCTCTCTTCCTCTCAGTATAATTTTTTGGGACCTTTCTGCCCTCAACCAAGTATATTGCAAGGCCTCCCTGCTTAGCTGGGATTTTAATAAGATAATGTGGAAACAACTTCAAGCTTAGCTGTAAATTCAGGTTGCCTACATATATTTTAAATATGTATATACATTTTAATTATACTTGTTAAGGCACTATTGACAGTCACAATATAGGGAGAAACAAATAA
>JANHGN010023557.1:69047-79097 GCA_024605025.1 Megaceryle maxima
TTACCTACCACACCACAAAAACACACACAAGTCTATGAGGCCAGACGAGAGCTACCCAGGGCTGGTAACAGCACTCACCAAGCCACATTCCATCATTTATCAGCAGTCCTGGCTAACCAGGGAAGCCCCAGTTGACTGAAGGTTAGCAGATATGAGACCCATCTACAAGAAGGGCTGGAATAAGGATCCAGGGAACTATAGACCTGTTAATCTGACCTCAGTGCCAAGGAAAGTTATGGAGGAAATCATCTTGAGTGCCGTCATTTGGTACATACAGGACAACCAGGCAACCATAACCAGCCAGCATGGGTTTATGAAGGGCAGGTCCTGCTTGACCAACCTGATCTCTTTCTGTGACAAGGCAACCAACTTAGTAGATGAGGGAAAGTCTGTGGATGTTGTCTACCTGAAATTCAATAAAACTTTTGACACCATTTACCACAGCATTCTCCTGGAGAAATTGGTTGTTCATGGCTTGGATGGGTGTATTCTTTGCTGGGTAAAAAATGGGCTGGGTGGCTGAGCCCAGAGAGAGGTGGTGAACAGAGTTCACTACCAGTTGGTGGCCTGTCACAAGCAGCATTCCCCAGGGCTCAGTAGTGGGGCCACTCCTGTTTAATATCTCTACCAGTGACCTGGAGGAGAAAATCAAGGGCACTCTCATCAAGTTTGAAGATGACAGTAAGTTGATCTGCCTAAGGGGAAGGAGGCTCTACAGAAGGATCTGAACAGTCTGGATATACTGGATGAGGCCAATGGCATGAGGTTCAACAATGCCAAGTGTCAGGTCCTGTACTTGGGTCACAAGAACCCCCTGAAATACTACTGGGTTGGGAAAGAGTGGCTGGAAAGTTGCCCAGCAGCAGAGAACCTGGGGGTGTTTGTCAACAGCCAGCTGAATATGATCTAGCAGTGTGCCCAGCTGGCCAAGAAGGCCAATAGCATTGTGGTTTGTATCTGTAATAGTGTGGGCAGAGTACGTGGGGACAATCACTTCCTTATATGAAATAGTGTGGCCCTATTTCACGTAGGGAAGTGATTAACCCTGTGCACTTGCCACACCTCAAACACTGTCTTCACTTTTGGGCCCTTCACTACAGGAAGGACATTGAGGTGCTGGAGTGTGTCCAAAGAAGGACAATTAAGCTGGTAAAGAGTCTAGAGCACAATTCTTATGAGCAGCTGAGGGAAAGGGGCTTGTTTAACCTGGAGAACATGAGATTGTCCTAGGTGGAGGGTAGACCTTATTGCCTACCTAATAAATCTAGAACTACCTGAAAGCAGATTTAAAACTTTGACTAATGAAATATCACTGTAAATCTCCACTGAAATTAAAAGAGAGAGAATAAAAGAGTTCCTACATTTGGTTAATTAGTTATTTTTCTAGATATAAATTCTGTAAACTTTCTATTCCATGGAGACCAAATGATTGCTTATGTAAACAGAAAGCAGTATTATAGAAATTAATAAATATAACTGTATTTTAAAAGGATGGTATAGCTATTTCCAGGAGAATGAAATCACATGACAACTCATGCTAGTCTCTGTCTTCCCAATTATTTAGTACATAGGCCTGGACAGAGGATGTCACAACTCCATTTATAGTCCATGTCCATGAAGGTACTTCCAAAACAACAGATGAAGAGAGTCACTGCATATGCAGTTTGATTCCAGATGATAATCAGCTGTAGAGCACATCTGACACATTGTTTGGAAGGATGAACGTATTCTCCCATTTAGACACAATCTGTATTTTAAAATTCTATTTATAGAAGCTTAAAAACAAATTTTCAGAATTATTTTTATAATATAAAATGAAAGCTAAAAGTTAGGTCTTAATTAACATAAATTATTTAAAAAGGCAGGTGTGCAGGTATCCTTGAAAGAAACTTTTAACATTCATTAACAACTGAGTAGATAGGTAAAGCCTGCAGTATTTTTCTTAGGACAAACTACTTCTTGATAAGATTTTCTGTAGCATGTGGTATATTGTGTTAGAAAAGAAAAACATCTGCTTCAGGTTCTGCCATGCTTTTTTTTTGCATAACTAAGAAGAGGAAAAAAATTCACAACACCCAGCTTGGTGAAAACAATTGTCCCAAAAGATGTTTAGTGCTTTGCAAAATCTTTCCATTCATTAGAAAGAAATGAAGCTTGTGTTGGGTTTTACTACACCTACACAATAACGTGGCAAGTGCTGTTACTCTTAGTTGTGTTGTAGCTATCCGGAACGTTCTTAATAGGAATGCTTAACATATTTCTACGTTTGTTCTGCAAGAATTGCTGTCTCTAAGTGTGCTTAGGAGTACATAAAGACTGCTAGTTATGGAATATGAGTTTGTACTGTTCCTCAGTCCAGAAACCAAGGTAATTCCTTCATTCTCTTAGAAGGATATACAATAATGAAAGAGTACACCATTTATTTGCAAATAAGACCACATGCTATTATTTCCAGCTAAAGCAATTAACACCTAAAGCAGTTATGAGTATCAATCTATAAAACCTTCAGTTGTGCTTTGCAATGGCAATTTCTTAGCATTCACTGGCAACCATCAAGTCCACCCATCCACAGTAACAAAGATATATTTGTATAGGTACAAACAATGAGATGTGTCCATTCAAAGATCAGTGCTTGGAAAAGGGTCTTTTTCCTTTTCAGGACTGCTCAAACAGAATATCAGTAAGTGGAAAATACTCAATTAGTCCTACTTGTTGATCTGGTGTAGTACATAGCTTGGCCAGCAAAAAAGAGAAGGTGGTCTGGCTTAGGTGGTGAATCATTGTCCCACTTCCCTTTGAGAGACTGATCTTCTAAGTTGCATTCAAGGGCTGTATATGCTTCAACTCTGCCAGGGTTAGGGCATTTCTTCCCACCAGGAAGTAGGCACACAGCAGAACAAGGTACATTAGCACTAACCTCAAGTTCACTACCTGAGGAGGAGAGGGAAAGGGCCAAGCAACTGCATCTCACTGAAAGAACCGAGATGAATCAGTCAAGGTTGGTACAGGACATTAGACAGAAAAGGACATGATGGGCTCATCAGAGGAGAAACAGTGCTGCAGTCAGCATGCCACCAAAGAAGAGACACTGGGATAAGAACGCTCTAGCTGCTACAGTGAAGGGAGCTTCAAGTGTTTATGTTACAGGGAGGCTAGTTCTCAGGTTTACAGTATGCCCTGTGGATTAGGCCTGCAAATCCTGGATGCATCTCTGCAGTAACATCTGTCAAAATTTACTTCCCTAGCTTTCTTATGAAGGTGGGGCTCAGTCCTCTGCTTCTGCTATTATTAGATAATATACAACTGTAAAACTCATCCCAAGGAAGGTAGATTTGCTTTCAAGGATGGAGCGAGATACTGTTACAGAGAAGTCCACAAAAGACTTGAGGCAGAAAGGTCTGAGAATTAAGCAACTGGACCATACTGTTAATCATAAATAGATGCCAACACCCAAATCCTAATTCATAGACTGCTTTGGTTTTGTATATTGAACCCAAATTTAACACGTATTCTTCTGTTTTAGAGGCAGCTACTTTAGCTTCAATTTCAGGATTAGAGTTAGAATACTCTATTCTGGTAATCCCTGAAAGACTAAAAGTCCTATTTCCACCCTATGATAAATTATTCCTGAACAACTAACTTCCTTATTACTTCCTCCCCTTCTCTTTTTCTTCTCTCCAAAAGATGGAAGACAAGATATACCTACTTTAAGTTATAATTTGCAAGAGGCATTAATTATTAGACACAATACAAGGGGATACTGACATAACAGATCTCTGATGTAATACAAATTACTCCCTTATTTGAATGTGCTCCAGTTTGAGAAGGAGTGTTATTCAAAATTGGCTCTTCATTGATTTGAAGTCTGCTATTAATTTGGAGTGTGAATTTGAGGAAAGCAAACTTTTGCACCATTGTGTCCCCCCATAATGTAAATTTATTTTTCATGTTTGGATGGCCAGATATAGCTCTTCCTAAGAACTGGTGCAATAGTGTAAAACAAGAGGATTTTTCTGCTTTATCATTATGGTTATAAAATGTATAAAGTATATTTAATTTACACAGATATGCAATAATTAAAGAAATCCTGTGGTATGTTCTCAAAGTCCTTCCTTTAAAAACAGTATCTCAATTCCATTCTAAAATAATGTATGCCTTGCAGGATATGAAATCCATGTGGCTTAAAAGATCTCATATTTATTAAATGAGGTAGTTTTTATTACTAGTGATTTTGACTTCATGCTCAATCCATAATTAACATTGTAATAGAGCTAACAGAGAGCTGTATTTTCAATACCATTGTGATAATAAACAAAAGCAAAATTTATCCATCAATGTTTATAATCTCTTTTTAAAGCTTGGTCATTTTTGATGGCTTGAAAAACCAATCTACCTTTTTATTTTCTGACCACAAGTATGAAATTGAAAAATTCTTAACATAAAGGAAGCATCTCACTATGGACAGTTTTGAGAAAAAAGCTCAGTGATGACTGTTAGGAACAACAGCACAGTAAAAAATGTGCATGGATGTAATAAAAAACATATATAGAGGGTTTCATGATCTCTGAAGTGCTAAATGCTATTTTTTCTAAGACCATGGCTCTTACAAATTTGAGAGAGTACATTTAGTATCTGCATAAAGAAATAGAAACTCTGAAAGAGACAAGAAGATATGAGACTGTGCAAGTATAATAAATGCAATATAGGGTGAATGGAAACATCAGGAAATAAACAAAGAGAAGGACAAAAAAGCATAAAAACAAGAGGATGCCATGGATAAAACACAGACTATATCAATACTGGTGCTAGCAAAAATAATGAAAAAGGAGTACTGAAATTGAGTACACTAAAATTCAATATTGAAAGCATTTGTCTTTAGAACGCTATTAAAAGGTGGACAGGCAACAGTTAGAAGTGATGATTATGCTATATATTCAGCAATTGACTTGCAACTTGTACACTCCACAATTGTGGTGCGAGTATGTTGCGGGATGCAGGTCATTGTGACTTGTTTCTGCAAGATTTTTCTGGCTCTATGAATAGTTTCCCACTGCCCTTGTGTTATTTTAGCTGGTGTCCTGCTTTAAGTTGGAACAGAACAATTCTCTTCAGTGATTTTCTTTTTCAGTTCAGTCTCTCTAACTGCACTTTCTGAACTTAGCAGCATATTTTCAGTGTCTGCTTCTAGAAATTATAAACTCAATGTTTAGAGTTTCTACCAAAGATTGGTGTGCAGACCAAGTCACTGCTAGAACTTGTATACCACCTTGGGGGTGCAGCAAGTAAAAGAACACACCTGCAGGGAGAAGCAGACAGGACAGGTGATCCTAAACTGACCAACAAGGTATTCCATCCCATATATGTCATATTCATTATCAAGCTGAGGAATGATGAGGGTCAAGCTCTCTTCTTCAATGACCAGCATCTGAGGAGGATTCTGTCCATTCTGCCTTTGATCCCAATCCATGTGTTCCTCAATCCAGTTCCAGAATCCAGCTACTGAATCCAGTTCCTGTCTGCTGATTAGTCCACTCTGGGACTTCCACAGTGCTAGCTCTACAGCATCAGTGGTGATGATCATGTAATTGCCACCAGGGACACTGGGTTCAATGCTGGTTTTGTATAATTTATATGCATTCTATTTTATTATTTATTTTAATAAATAATAGCTGTTCTAGATTTTTTTTCTAATTGATAAATTTCTTTCTCTTATTCTTTTTCTCTTCCCCTTAGGGAGGCTAGAGGAGTTAATGAGAGTGTCTGTTATAGGTCTAGCAGACTGCCCTGACCCTAAACCCTAACAGCTGGTGTCCTTGTTTGTTCTGTAATACCAAAAGTCAAAGAAATTCATAGCAGTTTAAATGAGTAATTGTCCTTTATGCCTCCCTACCTGCCCAGGATATGGCAGCTGTGCCCATCACAGTGAACATCTAGACTCTAATCTTCAATATCTGGAATTCCTAATGATGGGCTAATGCTAGTGCTCATTCAAGCTTTTACACTCTACAAATATGATTCTGACATAGGTCTTTCAGCAGTATGCTTACCTCACTTACTTAGTTTTTTGGTATTTTGAGCTTCCAAATGGTACATGTCTGGTGTGCTCATCACAAAGAAGCCTGCAAGCTAAGAATTCAATCTGTCTTGAGATCAAAATTTAAAAAGGTTATTCCTAATTGAAGCATGCATATCTTGAAGGTGAATGCTCTGTGAGTAGCATCAGTATTTTCAGCAACTAATACTACTGTCTGTTCTGTTTTTTATCCATTTTCTTTATTTCTTATTTGACACCATTCTTTTCCTGCTTGTTTTCTTTCTATTCTGTTGGTTTACTTTACAAACAATTAACAATTATGTAAAAATTATAAAGCTGTACAAATAAGAAAATTTCATGGACCGCATTAAAATAATGAAGTGTGATGCAATCATTTTTAAAATGCTGATCCATTGCAGAAAATATAGTCCACATCAAACTGAATGTTTTATTTGAAAAAATAAAGAATGATCAGAAAATCGATATTGAAATAAACAAAATACTGTGCATATATAACACCTGTGGTACAATTTTCAGTCTTTTTTTTTAAAAAAAGTAACTGGCTTGAAATATATAATATGAACCACCTAACTAAACTTCTCTTTTAGAAAACTACTAAATAGTCAGTTTTAATCTCACTCAGCCTTATATGTTACACCTTTAATTTGCTGAATTTTTGCTGAAATGCAAGTACAGGTGATACTTCCTATAATATTACTCCTACTGTAAAGAAGCAATAATCTGTATATCCTTCAGTCCAAAAAGAGCATGGATACAGATTCTTAGAGAACAAACATTTTCATAGATTCTTCAGAAAAGCTACACAACAAATAGTTTTCTTTAATTTTATACTTGCTTTTACTAAGTATGTGGTCTCTCCAGAAAAGATTTCACAAAAAGTAGGGTAAAACTCTTTTGCCCTACCATATCTAACAAACTGCCACTGCAGCTTTTGAGATGAGATACTGCTGCAAATGTGTTATGCGTTGATTTAGGAAAAAATAATAATGGCAGACATTATATTTCAGAACATTTAGAGGTCTTGGCATTAAATATGGGTCAAAAAACCACTAAACATATCAACAAGTGATACTCAATAAGTCACACATATAACCACTTGTGTGATAACATGTGACAGAACTACTGCTTTCATAAATAAAGTATGAAAATTAAACCTTCATAGTAAAATGTTTCACTAGGCTAGATTGCAAAGTTTGACATGGTCAATTTGTCACAGTAGAAATCAGATGAAGCTCAGTCTGCTGTAGTCAGGAAACTCATTATTTCATTAAAATTGCACTACATCTAGGACTCAAACATTCCTTTTATTAAAAATAATCACCAAGAAGTTGAATAGTGATTGTCAACCTACTACACTACAATTTGGTCTCCCATTTAAATGAAAGCTGAAAAGCAAAAAGCAGTCATTGTCAATAAAACTGCAATGGATTCACTGTGTACAGAAGCAGATGGAGAGATTCAAGGAGTAGTCTACAATTTGTTCAGTAATTCAGAGAGGTAAAAATGCTCTAGAAAAACTTAAAAAACATTCTTAAACAGATTTTTTACAATCAAAACTAAAACTACAAAAAGGGTCAGTTGTAATTAAAGTTCTGAATTAAAAACAGGATGGAGAGCAACTTCCCAGGTTTTTGAGCCCAGCCCTTCATTCGGAGAAGCAATCAGCATAACAGGGTCACTTTAACAAACTGTATGAGCTCTACTAAAACAACACTGGGCCTGTCAGCACACTTCGCATTGGAATATTGTTCAAGAACTTAATTAAATAGACAGGCAGAGACCTCCTTGTCCTTTAAAGCTGAAATTTGCTTTAGTCATAGTTTCACAGCAGCACTGCTCTTTAGCATCAACAATTTAAAGCTTTTATATAGGTACTTTTTCTTTTACAACTTTGTAAACTTTCCCCTCCACTTGAAAATGTATATTGTCTATTGAAACATTACCTTGAATTACCAAAGTTAAAAAAGGAGGATCAAACTTAAAGAAATAGTTTCAAAATTACTAAGATACAGATTTTGATCTAGCCAATAGAAAGTTAGTTCAACTTATCATTTTATTCTTCAGGGTTTCAACTTGTGCCAATATCATACAAAAAATGGTTTTTGAAATCTTGAAAATAATTACTTTACACATGCTTTTAGTGACAACACCTCTGAAATACTACAGAAAATCCCACTAAATGAAAATAGAATCATGGAAGAACAGAAGCATGGTTAAAATAATAGACATATGGAAAGAATTTTTTTCCTGATCTAGAGAATGTGTCTTTCATTCAGTCTAGTCTATATTCCACTGCAGATCTGAATCTTGAGTTTTAATCTTGACTGAAGACTTCCACTAAGATCAAGCCAAATGGCACAGGGAGATGTGCTAGCCTATGAAAGCAACAGTCAGAGAATCAGAAAGAGGTTGAGAGATTCCTATGGACTTTATGCCATTATAAACTGGCCACAAAAGAGGTGCTGTACTATGCAATTTTTTTTCATCTAAGCCTAAAGCTCTAAACCTATATCGATACCGAGGATTACTCTAACCCAGGTGCAGGATCTTGCATGTGGCCTTGTTGAACCTCATGAGGCTCACTTTTCAAACTTGTCTAGGTCGCTCTGAATAGCATACCATCCCTCAGGTGTGCCAACCACACCACTCAGCTTGGTGTCATCTGCAAATTCACTGAGGGTGTACTTGATCCCACTGTCTATGTCATTGATGAAGATATTAAACAGTATTAGTCCCAATGTGGACTTCTGAGGGACACCACTTATCACTGATCTCCATCTGGACATTGACCACTCCTCGCTGGATGTAACCATCCAGCCTATTCCTTATCCACAAAAAATTCCATCTATCAATTCCCTATCTCTTCAATTTAGAGAGAAGGATACAGTGAGGATTGTGTCAAAGGCCTTATAAGGTCCAGATAAATGACCTTAGCTCTTCCATTGTTCACTGATGTAGTCAGTCCCTCACAGAAAGCCACTAGGGTGGTGAGGTTAGACTTGCCCTTGGTGAAGCCATGACAGCTTTCTCAAATTGCCACCCTGTCCTCCAGGAATATCTGCTCTATGACTTTCCCAGGCAGAGAGTAAGGTTGACCGGTCAGAAGAACCCAGGATCCTTCTTTGTACTCCTTTTAAAAATAGATATAGAGGGTGCAATGTGTCCCTTCTTTCAGTCACCAGTGACTTAACCTGACTGACATGACTTTTCAAATATCATAGAGAGTGACTTGGCAACTATATCAGCCAGTTCCCTCAGGACTCTGGTAGGCATCTCCTCATGTACCATAGACTCGTTTATGTCCAGGTTCCTTAGGGGGTCTAGAACCTGAACTTCCCTTACAGTGAGACGGTCTTTGCTCCCATAGTTGTTGCCTTGCAGTTCATCCACTCAAGAGATGTGGGAAAAGAAGCTGAGAGTGAAGACCAAGGCAAAAAGTTGTTGAGTACTTCAGACTTCTCCTCATCTGTTGTTTACCAGCTCAACAGTCTTGCTCATCACAATGGGTACTGAATCTGAAGGAGGTCATGATTCTTAGGGGAGCCTCTGCTGTGGTGGTTCATTGCTGGGAGGACTACAGCATGCCAAAGGGACCCATGTTGATGGAACAAGTTCATGAAGGACTGTGTCCAGTGAGATGACACCACAGTGCCACAGGGGAGGACTGTGAGGAGTTTTCCTAGAGGAAGGAGTATCAGAAACAACATGGAATAGACTCAGCCTGATTGCAACTCCCATTCCCTGCCTCCCTCTGGCACTGGTGGGGAGGAGGGCTGTGACATTCAGGATGTATAGTGCTTGTCTAGAACAATCCAAGAGATAAGTGATGTACTTGGGCACTCAAGATATCTGTTGTCTGTCTTGAGACATCTAAGAGTTAAAAGAAGATTTGTGGATGGACTAAAGAGATGTCTCAGCAACCCACCAAACTGTTCTACTCCCCCCCCCCCCCGCCCCCCCCCCCCCACCCCCCGCGTCTGGACGGGGGTGAGAGC
>JANHGN010023558.1:19225-36067 GCA_024605025.1 Megaceryle maxima
AAACATTAAGCAGAATTTAACTGAAATATATCTCTTTTATTTTCCACTGCCATGGGAAATCCATTAGTTTTCTATGCTTTGAAGTAACAAATCACTACTTTTCTTAATTAAGAAAAGGGTTCTATCTTATTCCATTATAGAATGGGCAAATCAACTTAAAAATCTCAATATGCTCCTAAACATCTAGTTTGAAAACCAGTCTTTCACCACCTAATGCTTTTCCAAAGAGAAAAGTACATCCTGAATATTTCTATCTGGGCTCAAAAAACCCTTCAGCCTTCTTCTGATTCTATTCTGTTGAACACAAGGAGTACTGAATTTTACTAGTAAAATGTTTCTAATATATCTCAGGATGCTAAATACCCTATTAAAGCAAAGGGATGCTGGTATCAAGATTATTCAGCAACTTTGGATTTTTATTCCATTGAGCTTGCCAACAAAAAACAAATACTAATTCCAGGACCTGTAGTATTATTAGTAATATTTAGAGACTATTGCAGACTCTGAAAGTATTTGAGTGGAGTACTTATGACTAAGATGGGAAACCTGAATATCAGCATTTATCAGCACTGGCATGATTTTGTGTTAGTTCCTAGAACTGAATGGTTTGAAGCACTCCTTCCACCTATTTTCTGTATCCCCCCAAAGACTTCTAGTCTTTCAGAATTTCAGATTAAACTTGCTTACAGTTGTGGAACATATGCACATTTATGGAATGTTTCCGATTAAGATGTAGCAGAACAAATCTTCATGGTGGTCAGATATTCTGAAATAAACATTGCTAAAATGCTTTAAGATTTGAGTTGTGGTTAGAGAAGACAATGGAGCTGTTCGAACAGTTGGATGAAAAGAAAAAGCCCATTTCCACTCCCATACCAACTGATAACAGCCTGTGATAATTTCTCCTCCATGTGAGTTCTAGTTTGATCTCTCAGTGAGCCAATTCTATTTTCTAAATTGACAGAAAACTTACCAAGCAGAAAAAGTGGTCATTTTTGGGCAAAGGTTATGGAGGTGAATCAGGTCACTGACTGATGAATTACAGAGAGAGCAAAACACTGAGACTGGACCTATGCAGGTAGGGAAAGCAGAAAGGGTTTTCTTCTTTAAGAGACAGAGAGAAGTTAAGAGTGAAAATGAATTTTTTCTAGACGTTCTCACTAAAGGGCTTTTAATTCAGCCCTGACAGGAATGTTAAAATTCTGCCTAAAAATGCACATCAAACACTCCATATTATCTTTTTATTTTATTGTGCACAAACATGGGAATTTCTGTTATATCTAAATTTTTATCACTATTTTTTCAGTAGAACACAAACCTAGGTAAAAATTCCTTAGTGTAAATACATGAAAGGTGTAATTATGCTGGACTTTTGGGCATACATATTAGACAAACATAAAAAGCAAGTTCTTTAATGAGGACTGGAATAAAAGCCTGTCTTCCTACTGAATTTTCTACTAATTTCCTACTTTCCTTAGATACTTCATAACTGACTTTGTCCTAATTCTCCTCCAATGCTCTCAGATCGTTCTCTCATTCCTACCTCTCTGACTAGTCAAAAGGCACATGTGATACAGATGTTAGAAAGCGTCAGACATGTGCTACCTTGCTTGTTGACTAGCAAGCAAATTCATAAACTGATTTTCTTTCAGTAGCACTACAGTGTTGATTTGTCTGAGAATTACCTCTCGTGTCAAATTAGTCTGGAATTGGACATTGAACTCAAAGATTATGACAGAGGACTGAGAAGAAGTTGGGCAGTTACAGGGGAAGAAGCACAATCACCTGAAGTTTCTTACTTTTAAGAATCCCAGTTAGAAATAATTTTAGGTTGCATTAAGCATATTCCTTCTTTTTTGTGTTGATTCTGAAATTCTGTCCCAGAAGCAAGATGCCTTTAATTCTTTATCAGTTAAGTGTCTTTAGGGATATATTATCGGTTTTAGGACTTCACTGTGCAAAGTTTGTTTCCATTTCAGATGCTAGACTTGTAAACAGACATGTAGAACTTATCTGTTGACTCACCTTGTTTGTCAGACTTCAGAAATGGTCAGTATTCAGAAATGTTACTAGGGAGAGCAATATTTCCAGAACACCTTCCAGAGCAGTGAAGAAACAGTTTATTTAGAGTGAGATTCAGAAAGGGAATTTGAACAACAGGAATCAGAGCGACTTTATTTGCTCTGGGACAGTCAAGCTAGCCTTTCATTATTGCTAAATGAGGTTAAAGATAACTCTGTGGATTTGTCTATCTTTTTATGCCCAAGATTTTCTATGAAAAGTCATGAGAAGGTGAAGTCCCATTGAAGGAAAAGAAATTAAGGAAAAACAAATACAGGAAATGCAGTGGAGATGTCTACAAATGAAAAAGTGTAGCTTTTTTATTATTAGTCCTTATTCAGTGGAGACTAAAGGCAAAATACAAGTTTGCTTGACCACTTCTGAACAAATTTTCTGTGTTTGAAACTGAAAAATACAACTGTTTATAGGAAGTGACAGGATGAAAGATCACCTTCAAGACGATGGGAAATGTCAAAGGTTTTGAAACAGATGAGGTAATATAAAAATTGACTATTACTTTCTGCAGAGAAGATGGTGATAGATCATTTTTTGAGCTTACATGGTAAGAGATAATTTTTTGAGCTTATATGGGATTCCTGCTTTCAGGCAAATCTCTGTTGGCAGGAACCAGAGTTATCAGCTGTTCATGTAGTTCGAACTCACATTCTAATATCACACTGTGATTCTGCAGATCCTTGCTCTTTTGCAACATTCATCAGTGGAAGAAATTAGACAAACTGCTGATACAACAGATTGTAGCCTTAAGGGTCTCAGAAGAGCTGATTATGTTTTACCAGAAGTCCACACATCTACATCTTACAACCTGTGATAGGCTAACAACATCACTGATGTCCTATCTGAGGATGTTTGTGCATTTTGTCTCCAGGCAGAGGTATTTTTTGTCTGGTAAAATTTTAGATACAAAATAGTAATATTTTTTTTTTTCCACAAGTTCATGTATAGAGAACAAATTAGGAGCATGGTAAATGCTATTTGGAGTATATTAACACTAATATCTTTCTATGAAAAAACTTACCTGTAAGTAAAATTTGATAGTGTAATTTCTCAAGATTTTTACAAGACTTGGTGTTAATGGACAACTTTTAAATTATTTTTAATTAAGTCACTTTATTATGAAATGGACAAATTAATTGCTTTATTGTGTAATACAATGAATTAGTTGTTTACACTGTAATTATTGTTTTGCTTTCATTAGTGGTACAAGATACCCACAATCATTTCACTTGAATATATTGCGTGACCTTTTAAGAAGCAACTTTATAACATGTCAGTAGCACATTCCAGTGGTTAACTTGCAGACAAAGTAATTGCATGTGTAACTGCTCTAAAAACTCATAATATACTGTTTCTACTCTGAGATAGTATAACCAGCACTGTATGTGCTTAGTCTGTATGATGATGTAGATTTTAGTTAATGATGATTTTAAAAGCAACAAATTTGCTTAAATAGAAGCAAAAACCTGAAAATAAATGAAAATAAGGCAGTGATATCCCATCTTGCTAATTAAGTTTTCCTTTCCATATGGACATGTGTAAAAGCATTCTAAACTGCCTGCAGAAGAGCTGATGACACAGGTTAAAATGTCTTAACAAGACAAAATTACTATGAGAAATACAACATATATTATTTAGCATTCACGTCTGGATGTGTGATTAACACTTCAAATACCCTTGATGAGTTCAGGAAAAGATATTTAACTAAATATGTCAGAAGAAATGTAATCAGATGCACCTTTCCAGTTCTTTAAGCTTCAGCTGGCATCAAATTCCACCTATTCACAACAGAATAACCCTCCCCTAAATTGTTAGATGGATTCAATTTCTCTTAATGTCCCAAGTTCACTTGTGTTTCTTTTGTTTTCTAATACATCCCTAGAGCACAGCACAAAGAACAAACAGTTAAAAAGCAGTATCTGTCTAACAAGCAGACTGCTTATGTCTGCTTAACCCCAGGCTAGATAGTATTTTTTAAAATATCAAAGGAGAAATTAAGAGACAATGGCCAGAGCTGAAAGACAAATCCAAGGATTTATTTAGCTATTCCTAAAATGGGGATTAATATAGAGGTATAGAGAAAATTTTGAATAAAACAATCTAGTTTTGGGTAAGCGTGGAATATTTATCTGCAATCTTTTCAGTTTCTTCTCTTACTGATAAAATTCACAAAAGCCTTCACATGATCAGTGCATAGTGAAGGGAGCAGCAAATATCATATAGAAATAACCAGCATCAGAAAGCATGCTGTTTGGGTTAACAATCTGCTATGTCCAGTGATCCCTATCTGCCACTGATTTAATTGGAGGAGGTCCTGATAAAGACAGAGTGACAAGTATTTCACAGGGAGAGAGGGAGTAACTAGTGCAAAATGGAGTGAAGCTAAAGCCCAACATTTTCCAGTTTATTCTTAACTTGACCTGCTAGGCAAGGGTGGCACTTTGTCCTCACAGACTTTCCTGGGGCATGGGGCTGAATGTCACCAGCTAACCCTGAAATGGTCTTGTGGATTCTCAGTGAAGAGGTTGGAATTAAAGTATTTCCTTAGTTTTAATGTGGGCTTGCTTTCTCTGATGCAGGGACTCCTCCTGTCTTCTGGGGTCCACAATGGGAAGTCCTTTATTTGGGAGAAAGGGCATTTGGTTTCACCTGTCTCTGTGTTTCTGAGGAAGAAAATGTGCAAGGAAGGAGGAGGAGCAAGGAAGAAATAAGAGGAAACTTTGTTTGCCTCACAGACTTGCTGAGGAAGAACAAGAAAGTGAATCCAAAGGACCAGAGGACAGAATGAGGAACAGTAGAAAATTTAGGAAGATCCTAAGGGGACTCCTAAGGTCCCACTCTTTCTTCATGACTCTTCTTTTCCCAGCAGCATAAAAGCTTTCCTATTTCCATCTAGAAATGCTCTCCACCTTTTTTAACCTCTCCACACAGCTCTATTTCCTTTTGCAGGAAAGCAATTCCACATCCAGAAAATTTGCTTCACTAAAATTAATTATGCAAAGGAAAGTACAGTTTTCCACATTCTTGGTGTTACACAATTTGAGAAATAGCTGATCTTTTGAGGTTATAAACTTTGGAAATTATAGTTGGTCCTGTATGTTAGTGGAGCTTCTTTGGGAAGTACTTGCTATTGATGGGGAAAGTAACAGGTTCAAAAGTTCCTGTGAGTTCTGACACAGTCATTAGAAGAACTATCTGCTGGACATGGTGATTAAAAAAACCCCAAACAAACAAACAAAAAACCTAAAGCCTAAGGATGCTGTAAGACTGAACGTGAGAAGACAGTGAGTGTTTGCAGCCCAGAAGGCCAATCACATCCTGGGCTGCATCTAAAATGTGGCCAGCAAATCAAGAGAGGTGATTCTGACACTTTGCTTTGGTGAGACCTCACCTGGAGTACTGCGTCCAGATCTGGAGCTCTCAGTACAGGAGGGACATGGACCTGATGGAGGGGGTCCAGCAGAAGGCCATGAAAATGATCAGAGGGCTGGAACACCTCTACTACAAAGACAGGCTGGGGGAGTTGGGGTTGTTCAGCCTGGAGAAGGATCGGGGTAGACCTAATAGCAACCTACCAGTACCTGAAGGGGGCCTACAAGAGGGCAGGAAAGGGATTGTTTACAAAGGACTGTAATGACAGGACAAGGTGCAATGGTTTTAAACTAGAGAAGAGTAGATTTAGATTTGTTTTTAGAAACAAGTTCTTTACCACGAGGGTGATGGAACACTGGAACAGGTTGTACAGGGAGGTGATTAAGGCCCCATCCCTGGAAATATTCAATGTGAGGCTTGATGATGCTCTGAGTAACCAGACCTAGTTGAGAATGTCCCTGCTCACGGCAGGGGAGTTGGACTAGATGACTTTTAGAGGTCCTTTCTGGCCCAAACCATTCTATGATTTTAATATAGCAAAAGATGCAATTTGAATGTGGAGTGCATATGTCAGTGACAGTTTCCACGTGTGCAAAGCTGTGGATCAGAACTACTCCTCTGAGTGTGGATGACTATGAGTAGTAATCTGGTTTGTGTTTGGGCCAGCAAATACAGTATTACAGAACCAGAGCAGAGCCAGATGGATCATACTTAATCATAAAGTTTCTGAGAAACATGAGAAAAACCTGATGTAAACTTTTGAAAAGAAAGTTATTAAGTCAGATGCACAAAGTCATCCAGATAGCTGTGAATCTTACACATACTTGTTTCTCTTGTAAAATGATTTTACTTTAAACAAATATGCCACAACAAAGTAACTTATGCCTAAAAATCTAGCTTTTTTGTGCCTGATTCAAAAGGTAATAGCATCAGTACAACAGATTTAAAATCCTGGTGTTCCACTAAGCATAACTACTGCTGAAAGTCAGAAAAAAAACTTTCATTGTTTCCTGTTTTATGAACCTTTTTTCAGAAATTCTTTTAATCTGCAGAGCACATGAGAAATACAATATACTCTGTGTAAACAGAATCTACAGAATGTAAAAGGCATCTTTAATTAAGAATATAGATTTAGGACTGCTAGTCACTTAAGCAAGTTTCCTGTTGCAGTAGGATACTTTATTCAAACACTTTTTCAAGCTCTATCTTAAAATTGATGAGGCAGTTTGTTCCCATGACTCTTAACTGAAGATATTTCCAGGACTTCACCTTTGAGGTAATAAAGATTAAAAACCTTAACTAATTCCCACTTTAAAATCAGTCATAGTTATTTCCATTTATTTCCATTTCTTCTTTCATAAACATTTTTCTTTATCTTATACAGCTCTGTTACCACTTTGTATTTTGCATATCTATTTTTTAAGTTTTATGTTTATTCTTTGTTCTTTTGACAATCACAGCAGCTCCTCTCTCCATTGCGCTCATTTTCCATGAATCTTCCTATGAATGTAAGGACCTAAATAGAGTCACAATTCTAGACTGTCACATTTTTCTGGCTTTATTTCCCCTCTTGAAGTTATGTCACCTAATATATCCTAGAGTGATTTTTTTGTTTGTTTCTGGGGTGTTGTTTTGTTTTGTTTTCTGATAACTTCCCATCTCAAAGCAAAAATTACTGATAATGTTTAAATGTCTAAAAGTGTATTTCATATAAGATGAAAAGCCACAAAGAGATCACTAAACGTGCCAATGTCTTCAAAAGACAATTCACTTTATTATTTTAACTTTATAGTATTACAGGGACATACCACCTTCTTTGACATTTGTTAGATATCTTGATACAAAGTGCTTGGGCTTTCTTGTCATCTGTAAATTTCATTGTGTGCATCTCATGGCAGCGTTATTCATAAAAATACCAGGTGAGGCCCACCCAGTCAACTTCCATTGCTATCTCCACAAATTATACAATTACAATAATCTTATCCCCTGCTCAACTATTTATTTTCCCTCATATTAAAAACTTTTATAGTAGTAAAAGAGATTAGATCCATTGTACTTCTGTGGCACTTGGAAGATTATTTTGGCACAATCTGTGTTTCAGAAACCCTTTTTTTTTTTTTTTTACTGTTTCTTTTCTTTAATCTATTTTTGTTTTTTTAATTTATTATGAAGTTTTTACTCTTTCCTTCAAGGTACTTACATCCTTCAATACAATTGAGATTAAGATAATGGATTATTAACTGCTTAAAATATTTCTCAAATATATTTTAATTTGCAATTTCAAAGGTACTGTGGTTGCTTTCACAAGTTTTAGATAACAACTTCCTAACTTGAGACGCTTTAAAAAAATACATGCAGCTAGATCAGTAACTTTAGGCCTTAATTCCTTCGTTATTTTGAGATAAAGATCATGTTATTCTCTGACTTTAATACATTATTTTAATTTTACTTCTAGCTTAGATACAGATTTTTATATTTCCATATTGCTCTTCTGCCTCACTGCCTTGAGTTCATCATCCTTACTGAAAACAGAAGCATAGCATTTGTTGGTTTTGGAACTAGGTCTAGTTTATCTTTAATCTTGACTAAATCTTTAATCTAGAAAGTCACTGTTTTTTATTGGTCTCTGTTTATATAATGAAGAAAATGTTACTGTTTCTTTTTAATTCTTCTGCAAGATGTAATTCAGCTGGACTTTGGAAAGTTTCTACATTATACTCTTGCTTCTTGACCTCCACATTTTAGATTTCTTTTATTGTTAAAAGATTGTCTGTGGGGTCAATGTGAAGCATTTAGATTATGGAAATATGCATTACAGGTTTTTCAGAATCTATAGTGTCCTTATTTTAGAAAAGGAATGTCACTAGTTACTTTTTTTTTTTTTCTTTTCTTTTTTCCTTTTCTTTTCTTTTCTTTTCCTGTAGAACAGCTAAGGTTAAGATGAGGCTAATGATAGAGCAATTTAGGAAACAACATAAAAAGAGCATTATTATGTACTCCTACCATAGGTGACAAGATAGTTTGACTTTGTTATTGACATCTACAAAATTGTTTCCTCTGTTTTGAGCTTATGCACATTTCTCACATGACATTCTTGAACATCTTCTAGTTTTTGTACAGATCACCCATATCCCAGTGTCTCCCATTTTAACATAACACTGTTTTTGAAAAGTGAATTCTGTTTACTTTAATGAGGCTTGCTGTAGACCTATGAATTTGATATTTTGAAAAAACATTTTTTATTTGTTGTGCCAATTGTGTTTTCTTTGCTTCTCATAGGAAATACTTAGGCAATATGATTGACACCTAAGCACAGTTTTGGTTGGCTTGGATTGGTTTTTTGACAGTTGGCAGCATACATAGTATTTATTTATTTTGTAAATACAAGTATGTGATATTCCTAAAGAAAATGCTATCGTGTTTCAGTTTACCATTTTATTATATTTTAGTTGGAAATAAAAAACCAAACCAAACCAAACCAAACCAACAACAACAAAAAAACACAACAAAAAAACCCTCAACCCAAAACATTTTTACCTGTTTAAAGCAAGCTTCCACCAGATTTGGAGGGAACATATTTCTGTGAAAAAGAAAAAAAATAACATGAGAAGTAATAAGACTCTAGCAATATCTTCAGTGGGAGCACAGCTAATATAATAATTGACCATCTAATTTTCAAAGGACTCCTAAGACAAATATGTAATTGTGTATATAGCAAGTAGAGATTTGCAAATAGCATTGGCCTAGTTAGCTTTATCAGGATGAAATATAATAGGGTTGCATAGATCCTGGCAGTTGCAATCTCTGTATCCAATATTGTATACCAAGTCTGGTTATGAAGTAGAATATTAGCTAAATTACCAAATGAACAAACTTTGTGGGTCAGTGATGACTTTTGTATATAATTACCTTGTATTTATTAATGCTTTCTGAATCCAGATTAATAAGAAAGTTATTAATATTAATGCATTTCTACTTCTCAGATAATTTTTGTAGCCACATAGCCTAGTATATCATGACATTTATCACTCGATTTACAGTCTTGACTTAAGAAATTAGTATTTCTTAAGTTTGAGTATTCTTTAGTAATAGCACAATACACATATAATTATATATGTGTGTGTATAATTGTTACATATGCGGTTTTGGTTCTTTGCTTTCCAGAATGGTGACATTCCTGAGGCAATTAGAAGCAGCCTAACTGAATAAATCTTGAGGAATCCGAGTGCAAACCTCTTCATGGGTCTTTCTGAAGTCTCCCTTCCTGGCAGCATGACTCTTGGAGGCCTTTTTCCATGTCTGTGGCTTCTCCAAATGGATTAGTGGAACACAAAATTTTGGTCACTTTACCTGTGGAAAAGCTCCCAAGTTCAAAACCTCAGCTTCCCTACTCCCTGGAATACATCTGTGACATATTAGCTCTATAAGAGGCATTTCAGAGTCTCTAAGCAAGGAGAAAACAAGATTTTAGATCTATGCCCCCTTATTTCAAGCATTTTTCTTGCCTGCTCCTGGAATTTATTTCCCATCCATACAATAACAAGTTGAGTAGATGCACCCAGGCTGGAGGCTACAATTAAAAATTAAGAACAATAGCTAAATAAGGGATTTGAGTGAAGTGAGAAAACTGTCAGAAGTTGGAAGTAAAGGAAAGGAGAGGAATTTGATAATAAGGACTGTGCTATGGAAGGAGGGGAAAAGACCCATGCAGATAGCAGAACGGAAATATTTCTTTTGTGTGTGAAAGAAAGCATCTTTCTTTGAATGCTAGAAGCATTTTCTTCCCTTGCAACAGCTTGATTTGAAAATAAATCCATGGATTTTTTTTTTTTTCACATTATAGAGGTTAGAGATATTGGTATCAGACAGTTGTAAAAGGTTTTTCTAGTTTATGTTGTCACTGTCTGAAGTTCTCGACTTTTATTCTCATATGAATCTAAATATTAGTCATTACTGGTACAGAAAATGTGCAGTATTTTAGCCATACCTGATTAAATCAAGAAAGGCATCTGCTGCTGTCACTTGCACAATGTTGCCTTCTCTGTGCATGTTTTCTTTAGTACCTTTCCCAGGGTGGATGATGACCACAATGACTATACCAATCAGTACAGCAATGATCGTAGTACTCATGTAGTAGACTACTGCTCGGATTCCCATCTTCCCTGAAGCTTTACTATCCAGGGCAGCAATTCCTAGTAAATTTAAGCAGAAGGACATTTACCTCATACAGTTATAAGTAAAGAGTATAAATTCAGCATGATGAAAATTCTGTGCGAAGAGTTGTGATAACAAGTACATTTAAAAGTCCCCAGGGTAAACTGGCCCTCTGTTGTAGCTTTTACTGCTACTGTCTTCCCATCCCACCCCTAATGCTTATTATTGATTTTCTATTACAAGAGTTACAACTTTCTGTGTTTTATTAGCACTTTAATAAAGGCAAAGATCATTGGTCTGATGCAGCATTACATTCCCTGTATTACATGAGAGCTCATGTTTTTTGATTAGCATAGTTACCATAGTCTAAAAAATGCGCCTTAGAAATATACTGGTTTTAATTTTTAATAGTAAGAAAGAAAACAGCATACTCTCAAGTTATGTTGATAATGTTTGCTACAGTTGATGCGTATGAAGAGTTTTCTTCAGTTCCTAATGGAATGACCTCAGTTTACCTCTGTCCCAAGCCATGGGAGTTTAAAAGAGATTAAATGCTCTTAGCTTGTTTCAGAAAATCCTTGCTATTGTATGAATAAGCATTTAGAGCCTTTTATAAGCTTTGCAAAACTTGCGACATTAATCCTAATTCTTGGCTCATCTTAATGCATCTGATCTAATGTGAATACTAGGGGGCTCACTATGGCATCAGATGAAGTGTTTGTTCCTCAGATTGCACCAACTGGGCCACATTGTGTTTTTTAAATGAAGGTGCAGTTCTGCCAAGGAAAGAGCTCTGGATCTCTGAGAAGGAGTGTCTCACGAGGACTGTCAGAAATGGAAATGCTCTTTCTCTTTCCAAGCAGGTGCAGTTAGTGTTCTTCTTAAAATGTCCCATGCTACTTCTCCTTAATATTTCAAGTAGTCCATAACTTCCCCATACTTCATCTGGAGGGCTACAATGTCTGTCTCAAAAAAAATCCAATGCTGATGCTTCTTGTTGGAATCAATCTTTCAAAGTGCAGAATGAAAAAAAAAAAAGTCAGGAAGAGATCTCTTTGCATTATTATCTCCTCTTATGAACCCCTCTATAGCATACTTCTGCAGGCTGCCCACACATTTGTCTAGATCCACCTTTGGATCATATAAAGTTGAAAGTTGACCATGTTCTGCTTTGGGTACCTGTCTCAGAGGAGAAAACATTTACAATAAGGTGACAGGGCTGCATGAATATAAATAATACAAATATAAAACTAGAATCACGACCTGGCAAAACTACATTTTTTCAAATCATTGTAGATATATTGTACTTCTGTCTGTACATGCTACCACGGTTACAGTGAAAGTACTCTAATCGCTTGTGTAACTGTGATTAAAGCTGTGTTCCAGGCTCTGATCAACTCTTCAAAGTATAAAACCAATCACATGCTTCATACTTACGCTTTCATTTCAGCTAACATTTGCCTGTCCTTTCAGCAGAAGACATTAGAGCCACTCAGATTTGTACCCACAAAATCAATTGCAAAGGAAGATCACTAGATTTGCACCCTGAATTTCTTAATATACATGTGTCATTGTAGTGGAAGAACAAAACATTACTGGTACAGTAAGAAAATGAAAATGGAGATCCAACATTTGAAGCACTTGATCCTTAAATTTCTCTACTCATCTTCTCCATCTGTAAAACTGGAATGTTTGTGGTAAGTTTATGTTTATGTTCTGAAATTCCATGAGGAAAATGGTAAATACTATGAAGTAATAAATAGTTTTTATATCTTTACAAACAAGAAGTCCTGTAGCCTTCTTGCCAGTGGATGGAGGATTGATTACTTTTTTAGTCTTCAAAATAATTCAAATGCAAAAATAATACAATCAACAAATACATAATATTAAATTTATAATTTTTGCAGAATTTCAGGTCTGGTAATGAGTTGCACATGTTTATATACATGTTTATATGTTTTTAATGTTTATATAAGGCAGCATTTTTAAAAAATTCAATTTTTAAAGTATCAATATGTCACTTAAAATGAAGTGTAATTTCAAAAGTGAAAAATTAATGCATACATAGTAGTCCAGTCAACATTATATTTGTAATTTTGAATTGCCATTTTATATTCTTAATTGTTATTTCTAAGGTAGCAGCAATGATCTGTGTATTTTTTCATTTTAGCTAAGATTAGTGTTAAACTTGGTTAAAATCCCAAGCATGGAATGGTTAACCTATATACTTTGTTAGGAAAGTTTGGAATTGCACAGATGATAAATCAGTCAGTTCCCAGTATCCTGCCCTTGCTAGGTAGTAGATTCAGGAACAGATGCTGAGAACTATCAGTCTGTAGTGTTCACAGGCATATGTGCTTACTGCTTTAACCAAGCCTAATCTTTGTACTCCACAGCTGATGCTAGGTTGAGTCTCTTAAACTCCAAAAATCACTAGGAGTCAGTGTAGGGCGTATCTTGCTACTAACAATTGTCTTGAAGGGTTAGAGCTTGTGATCCTATTTCTTTCTTAGACCGATTCTAGGATTGAGCAGTGAGCCATGTCCAAGTGATATGTCAGGTGCAAGAGTCATTCTCCTTTCTTTATATACTGCTTTTCAGCTTGGTTTCCTATTATGTATGCTGGGAATACATGGCCCCTTATTTTAGGTTGCTCATTCTCATTCCTGCTTTTGCAATCATATAAATGACTCTTCAGCTTAAAAGTAGGGAAGAGCAATTCCTCTATTCTTGAGCTCTAACTGCTTGTGGCATGTGTAGCAGCAAGTATGCAAAAGAGAAGAATGACAGGCCTAAGTATGAACAAAAGCTATATGAGGAGGAAGCAAGTTCTCACCTCAGAGAGCATTAACTGGGGAGCTGCTGGGCAGCATTCCCTCCCACTGAAGTTAAAGACAACTCAGAGAACTCACAAGAGGGACACTTGGTACTGTCCAGGGCCAAAACTGCAAAAGCTTCCAACATACCAACAACAAAAATTATCTAAAAGAAGTATTTAAAGTCTGGTTTTAAAACATGAGAAAATTAATGAGTTTGGATTTTTTGCCCTGTAAGATGTTGACAAGATTTCTTAGAGCTGAATGGAACTCTGGAAACATCCTAAATGGTGAAGCAATAAAGTTCACTCCAAAGCTTTCCTGTGGCACAGACAATTGTATCCTTAGTGCGTCCTTTCACAGTCAGCCAGAAAAACTCCATTTGTCCTGCGGGAGATGTATGTGTTCCCTTTCATCCTGATCGCTGCTCTCCCCATCAAATGGCTGCTGGCTCCAGCACCTCTGCCTCCTCTCTTCCCCTCCCCCTCCCCAGGGGTCCTGGGAAACTTTGCTGTGCCACTGGTGCCCATGCACAGGGATGCCTTGAAGTTGCCAAGGCAACCTGGAGCAGAATGCCTGTAATTTCTCCCATCGTGTGTGCGCACACAATATGAATGGGAATTATTTTTAAAGTATTAATGAGGAAGGAGGGAAGCAGGGAGGAAGGAAGGGAAGAAATAAGGAGTCCGACAAAGTCTGTAGAACAGCAAACAAACCCAAGCCCTTATCCTTGTCCTCTCCCTTCACCTACTCTTTCCCTCTCTTGAGAAGGAAGTGAGGAATCAGTCTCACTGTGGATGAAATGGAGACATGACAAGAAGTTCTCCAGAGTGTCAGGGCAAAAAGCAAAGCATATGTTGTTCTTTTACAAAGGTGTTAGAGAAGAAATAAAAATATTCAGGATGTAGGAGAGGCAGCAAACAAGTATGCAATTGCAAGAGAAGGAGAAAGAGAGGAAGGATTCAGGGAAAAGGACAAAAAATCTAGTTAGGGCAAGTTGTTAAAAATTCTGAATTGTTCATGTGATAGTTCTGATCATTCACCTGACTTGATCATGGTTCTGAAAATTAGCATGAACTAATCATGTAAAACTTTGCTGTCAATTACATTTTTTTGTTCTTAAGATTTTATATTACACAGAGTTCTAGAATTTACAAATCCGGAGTTGCTTCTATTTGTTTTATTTTTCTTGTCATTTGAAAGCATGTACAAATTGCTGTACATAATCTATGTGTAATCTTGGATTATACTAGGGCACACTAAAGGAGAGGGATGGTACTGTACTCCTCAGTAAGATTAGAGCCAAAGTAGACTGAGTATGTTTTCTTCAGGAAACACTTAAATCAATAGTAGCTTTGGATCTGCTTGTTCAGAAATAAATTCAAAGGAATGATTTTAAAAGTCAAAAAACAAAGGCTATGATAAATAGTCCTATAGCTTCAGAGCACTTTAATTAGCACAACTATATCAACTGACATTTTGCAGAATAGTCCAATGTCCTCAAGTCATAAATTATGAGCTATTTCAGTTTGAGTTTAAGCACATACCTTATTTTCCTATTACAGTACCTAAGAGTTTCTGCCTGTGGGTTTTTTTAGAAAGAAGGAATATACATATTTACACAATCAGATCAAGAATGCATATTTGCCACAATGATGACTGCTTGGCTGCTGGTATGACTGAGACCCTATTTCTGTGTGTAAATCAGCAAAGCATAACTGGACTTGTATTTGTACTTAAAGTCAATCACTAAATCACATGGTTTGCCAGATTAGGGCCCATAACCAGTAGCTTTTTAATGGAATATTTTTCTTTACACTCAACAGTAAGTAGTATGCCACTGAAGAACTGAACAAGTAGCAAGAATAATTTTCTTTTGCTTCTCCTAAAAAAACCAAAACAACCCAGTCACTACTTAGGACTGATCCTAGCACCTTCAGTGATTTTACTGTTGCTCAGAGCAATCAGGATTCTGTCACTGGGGGTAGGGGATGTGCATGTAAGTGTATGCATATATGGATGTGTATAATTTCATTTTTAAAACAGTTAAAATTCTTGGCTACAGCTTTTCGTGTTGAAAGTCCCTGTTTTGGAATATTTTTGCTGCCTTTTAAAAACTTCATGAAAAATTAAATAGTTTATGTGTTTGCTTTCCTATACTAAAATTCTTGTGTTTGTAACTAGAGAATCTAACATTTTTCCCCCAATATTTTTAAATATTGGTTACTTAAAAAATACTTTGGATGTATAATGGTGAAAATTATAAATATGGATTAGAACATTTAAGTTGGAAGGGACCTAAAATGAACATGTAGTCCAACTGCCTGACCACTTCAGGGCTGACCAATAATTAAAGCATGTTGTTAAGGACATTGTCTAGATACCTCTTAAATACTGGCACACCTGGGGCATTGACCACCTCTCAAGGAGGCCTGTCCCAGTTTGACCACCCTCTTAATAAAGAAATGCTTCCTGATGGCCTGATGAAACCTGACACAACTTTGAACCATTCCTACAGGCTCTGTCACTGGGTCCCAGGGAGAAGAGACCAGCACCTCCCTCTCTGTTTCCTCTCCTCAGGAAGTTGTAGAGGGCAATGGGGTTGCCCCTCAGCCTCCTTTTCTCTGAACTAGACAAACCCAAAATCCTCAGCCACTCCTCACAGGATAGTAGTGATCCTGCTCAGTATGAAAACAACTGGCTGGTTCAGAGCCCTGATATGGGCACTTGGCTGAGGAGCCACTGGCATGAGGCTACCATCTATGGGTGTATGACTGAATGTCTCCAAGTCAGAGTCCTGACAAGATATAGCAACATGTTGCAAATACATAAAATGATGAACCAGTTCTGAATGTGTGTACAACAATCTGTGCATTCTTGTCCTCGTGCATATTCATTACTGGAAATAAAAAAGGTGATTTCTGTGATCATGATGAATTCTTTTCTTCCTCAATGTATCAGAACTAAATTGGTGGCATTTCCTTGCTAATGTGGGTTTTTACGTAGATTTCCTTTAAATGTTTTGGACTCGGTCTTTAAAAACAAAACATGATGAACACAATATTTTTTTATTGCTAATTAATTTCTTGTTTATTTTTTGCTGTCTCTTCATTAGGAAATTGCAGTTGCTTGTTAAGGACTCCTGTGGTTGAACAGCACTAATGGTAACTGTTGACTCAGGAGTGTTACCCTAATTTTTTTTCTTAAAGGTTGTCTCTCACTGTCCTAATGAAGCAGTCTTAAATGGGCTACTCCCGAGCCCCTACATCCACTAAGCACTGTGTGATGAGTAAACTCTCAGTGTGAGACCATGAGAACAAGCCCTTTTGTGCATGTTGATGAGGATTTGTGGAAATGACTAACACTGTGCAAGGTCATGCTACAATGCTGACAGAACAAATGTAATGAAAAGCAATAGTTAGCA
>JANHGN010023559.1:0-26148 GCA_024605025.1 Megaceryle maxima
CCCCCCAAAAAAAAAAAAAAAAAAAAAAGAGAGAGAGAGAGAGAAGCATTGTAAAAGAACCCATAATTTATAAATTATTGAGGAATGACACAAGAGTAGCGACTCCCTGGGACAAGCCTAGCAGGTGCAGTAGATAAATTGTGGATATTGATTTCAATAAACAAGAACATGGTCAAAGGACACATTCAATGAATTACAAAAAAGTCAGTTAAAAAGCATTAGCTTTACACAGAAGTACCAATGCTGGACCTTACTTATTTTGCACTTAGAGGCAAAGGAGTCACATCTGTGTAAGTACAGGTGGTATTCTCATGACTAAACATGACCTGTTGACACTTGAGACACACAAGAGGACATCTGTACAATCAATAATTCATTAACATACCAACAAGCTGCAAGAAAAGGGACATGTGCAACTTGGCAGCTGTGGCAGCTCAAATAATTCAACCACTCCACTAGGACAAGGCCTAAGTATTAGATACACCTTTGGTTTTAATTCCAAATTGAGAGACATTTTGCTAGTGTTGGTATTTTTGGTATTACATACATTGCTGAGAGAAAAAAAGTAACTTCACTATGGCTATCAGACTTTTTCCTATAGTCTTTGTAGTAAAAACTATCCTTCTTTATTTGTAAGCCAATTAATTTTACCCACTGGCCTTTTCTTTAATGTGCTACATTGATCTTCCAAAAAGATCTAAATAGTGTGGTTTCCTACATTACATGTTATTTCATCTGATAGAACTGGTACAAAGCTGCTAGCTTGTTCAACACTGGTCTGATTCTGCAGGAATTGACTTTTCTTAATATGACCTGTCTAGAACAAAATATGCTAATATTGGGGGGGAAGCTCAACTAATACTAAAACATTGACTTAGAGTCTATTTATCTCTGCCCAGCACATTCACAAAATCAGAGCTGGAAAAATCTCAGAGTGCTTGTTACAGAGCTTTCTGTTAACAGATGCCAGAAGCTTAGGACATTAGTGTCATGTAACCTAAATATTAATTAAATAAAAAATAATCTGGAATTGGTAGTTCCAGAGTCACATCACACATACTGATTGCTGTCTAAGATCTGTAAAGCAGCAAAAAAGTATGAAACCAACATTATCTCAAAGTCACTGAGGCAGTAATAACATCCCCAAACACCACATTTATAATTGCTAACTAGAAATTAAAGGATGTCTGCAGAAGTGTTTCTTCAAGATGCCTGCATGCTCCTTGGAAAGTATTTCCTACAACTGGGGTACAGATATTCACCTTTTCTGCCAAGTATTAAGAGCTGTGGTTACATACAGTTAAACACCAAAGTAAATTGCAGTCCCACTAACTAGATCCAAACTACTGCCTGTATGTTCCTTAGTCTGTCACTTCAAGATTCCTCCTGTCAGGAGTAACACAATGGGATAGCAAACTGTGTATCAGGTAATAGGGTAAAAGTACAAGCTAAGCTCCATGTAGCAGATGTTCTGATACTAGCTGCATAGAAACTTCTGGGCACATTGTGGATGTTGCTTTGACATTAGTTGCTCTGTCCACAGAGCTCATTTTTAACTTCAGATATTAAAACTTTCCATACTGTAGAACTACCTCAGAACAACCTCCACAAACAGAAATTTTAGCTTATGAGAAAAGCAACACAGAGGCTAAAATGCACTATATTAATTTTCTTCTCAAACGTAGAAAGCATTTACTTACTAAGTTGAATACTTGGTCTTCCTGACAAAGAAAGGTTAAAAAAGTTTCATGAAAGCAGAATTAAAGAACTCTGATTTCCTATGGATACACTCCATAACTGCATTGTCAGGCTTGAAGTTTCTTCTGTAATTAAGTCATTCAAAACATCCTCTCTTCTGATGTGTTTTTTCTAACAGCAAATGTAGGATAAGCTTGTGCAAGTTTGTTGCTCTTTCTTCAGTTTAAGGAAGTGACATGAAAATACTTTAATAGCCTCGCTCTCTCTCATTCTACCACCTACTGTATGTGATACATAAGATCTTAATCTTGTGTTTTTAATGAGCCAGGCATAAAAGCTTTATATCAAATGAAATCAGCAGATGGTTTCAGAAGTTAGTGGAAAAATAAGAATTTTAAAGACAGAACAGGTCTTTCTAAACCTCACCATTAAAGATCAGTAAATCCATCAAACTGACACCTTTATTTAGATAAGACATCAGATTATTATGACTGGATGTGTCATGGCTTTGAAATTACAAAAGGTTAGACTTCATTCAGCCAGCATGACAGCTGCAAAAGCAGTCCTGACATGATTGACTCTATTCCAAGATTTTCTTCCATTTCCAAACGAACTTCTTAAAACCAAACAATAAAATTTCTAAACCCTGACACAATATCCCTCCCCCACAACCTCCAAAGATTATATCCTGAACACTGAACAGTGTCCAGTATGGTAATCCTTTAAAATTAGAAGGAACACCTACAATGAATGAATTATGTATGTTCAGCATCCATCAATGTCAAGTTTGCTGACACCTGTGATGTATAGATTTGGTATTTTAAGAAAATTATTTGTAATTTGCCCCAAACTGATGACCCCAACACCACTGATGGAAAAGCATTTTTATGCCTGGTAGTCCCAGACATGCAAAAGAGAAGTTCTGAGGTCATTCCACATGTAAATTCTTCTTAAAGAAGCAACATACACAGTACTGCACAACAAACACACTGACCAGATACAGTTTTTATGTTACACCACCTTATTTTCAGTCAGCTGCCTGCACAATTCATCACCACCTCGTAGTGCCAAATGCACAACACAGCTCTCTACTCAAAGCTCTGTGGGCATGGTTCTCTTCAGGAACTACAGCAATAAAGAATAACCAGGGACTTTAGGAAATAGAAGCACACAAAAACCTTCCTACTAACAATGAAAATAAAGATTCCGTGTATATGTACATGAACTCTAGGCCTCCTGAGCTCTGTGCAGCTTTGCTGTATGCCCCAAGTAGGTATTCAGTAACTTGCTTTTGTAATTGAATAAGGACTGAGAAATAATCAAGTATTTTTTATATTTACAACAGATGCCACTGCAGGCACAATACCATCCATGACAGCTTGGGAAACCTAATTCTCTCAAAGCCAGCTATTATTTCAGACATTAAGTTAACAACGCTTGTGGGTAAATGCCATGACTTTCTAACAGTAGAGAAAAACATTGGAACAGGCTATCCAGAGAAGCTGTGAGACTGCCAGCACCAGAGCTTTTAAAAAGCAAGTGAAGAAAACCTCTATCAAGAATGCTGAACACCAAAAAGCAGGAAAGGGTTGTACTACTCTTTTGGCCTCATACAATGCTGCAGGACTTCAGTTTCTCGTCAAGATGACAGCAGGGCTGCTGAGCACACAGATTACACACATTATTTCACTTTTAATTGTCTGTCAAGAATTAAACATGGAAAAGGTTTCCAAGTCATGACACTGATTTTAATCTTTGTTACTAAAAAGACACTTTTTTTGTAAATACAGAAAGTTTCTTTGTTGTACATCTTCCCCAACACTATCACTCTATGCCTAAACAGTATATATTGTACATTACACATTATAGTAAGGCCACCCAGCAACACAATGGCCACAAATTTAAGCGTGGAGCAAGCAGTGCTACTGTAAATGGAATTAGGCATGGAAATCCTGATTTTTCAGAGGCAGATGAAGGCTCGCACCACTTTTGAAAGTTGGGTAACTTACAATAGTATACACTTACAACCTTCAGAAGCTCAGTTTCAAGCACTAAATATACAACTTTCAAGGAGCAGAAGCTCTGAAGCATCTTCCCCCCCAAGAAATCGTTCCTAATATTTAATTACCAACAAAATGCTCACACTTTTTTTTTGGTAGTTCTTCCACCCCCTCTGTAATTGGCAGTGAAATGTCATTATATATAATGTACAAGTAATTCCTGTTAGGTCTGACAATTTATTTTATCTCTGTCAGTTATTTTAACAGATTATACAGTATAACTGTATTGAATTTCCCTATGAAATACCCAGTTTTCAAGAGAAAAAGTTTTTTAACATTTTTGTAAGAAAATAGATTCCCCACACATAGCATCAAATTTTATTTTAGCACAGAGAATTTAACTTGAGGTTTTAAAATGTGAGCCTCCCTTGAAAAAGTCATCTCTTTATGGCAACATATTTGTATCTACTACAACCAAAGGACTCAAAACTTCTAAATCTCAACTTTAGGCACCACTGTTCAGTATCTTTTAGGGAGAACAGCACATAACACAGTAGCGTACAAATCTCCTGCAGATAAAAATTCTTACACAGAATCATAGACTCATTTAGGTTGGAAAAGACTTTTAAGTTCATAGAGTCCAACCATTAACCCAGCACTGCAAGTCCACCGCTAAACCACATCCCTCAGAACCTCCAAGGATGGTGACTCAACCACTTCCCTGGGCAGCCTGTTCCAGTGCTTGACAACCCTTCTGGTGCAGATTTTTTTTCCTATTGTCCAACCTAAACCTCCCCTGTTGCAACCTGAGGCCATCTCATCTTGTCCTATCACTTGTTACTTGGGAGAAGAGGCCAACCCCCACCTCACTACAACATCCTTTCAGGTAGTTCAGGTAGTTGTAGTATTCAATAAGATCTCCCCTGAGCCTCCTTTTCTCCAGGCTAAACAACCCCAGATCCCTCAAGTGCTCCTAAGACTTGTTCTCCAGACCCTTCACCAGTTTCATTACCCTTCTTTGGACATGCTCCAGCACCTCAATGTCCTTCTTGTAGTGAGGGCCCCAAAACCACATGCAGTATTCGAGGTGGAGAGTACAGAGGTACAATCACTTCCCTACTCCTGCTGGCCACACTAATTCTGATACAAGCCAGGATACTCTTGGCCTTTTTGGCCACCTGGGCACACTGCTGGCTCATATTCAGCTGGCTGTCAATCAACACTCCCAAGTCCTTTTCCACTAGGCAGCTTTCCAACCACTCTTCCCCAAGCCTGTAGTGTTGCTATCTATTAGCTAAAGAAATTGTCAAGACATTACAATAGCCTGGACACGAATCAGTAAATGAAGTCTAACAGAAAAGCAGATCTGATAAATAAAAATGTATTCCAAGCAATTGTTTTAAACAAAAACTTATTATTAGGTCTACCTAAGAAGAGGCTAGAGGAACAAAAGATTTGGAAACTTTTCCTCTTAAAAAAAAAAAAAAAGCTACATTTCAGTGTCTAGAAATCCCAATGGTGCAACCCACAGTAACTCTTCCTGTCAAATATGCACATGATGAAATTGCTTTCCTTTGACAGTCTTCAATCTTGGAGCATTCCTACTTCCTGTTACATGTGCACTGATAATAAAGCTCTCAGAGAAAGTGATATTGCACTAAATATTAGCAGGACCAAGCAAAAAGACTTAAGTAGTTTGCAACAATTATGTAAGCAATTAATTATGCTTGCTGCATATATTTCTGCTCCTCTTTGAAGCAAGCAGCATGAGAGACTTGCTTCCAGTTCTGTCAAGAGGCAGTGTATACAGTCTGAAAGTCTCTGTAAGAAACCTGCAACAGGTTTGTTCATTGCTCTGGAAACTTGTACATGGCTTCTATAGTTATTCTGGACAACTTTAAATCATTTGTTTCGTGGCCTTTTAATGCATATTTTTTGTCATCTGCCCTACCCAAACAAATTCTTTCAATAATTTATTTTCTTACACTTCTCTAGTTTTCCCACAACTAATGAAATCTTAAAAACAACCACTACAGAAGTTTGGTATTATCAAAGAAATCTGACCTTATCTGAATTAGACTTTTAACACTGAAAGACTACTACCATTTTCCTTTTACCATTTTCACTTACCTGATTAAAACATTTTGATCAGAAATTAAAAGTGTATTTGAGAATAAATTAGAAGAAAATAGCAGCATTGCTCAACCCCGAGTTCTACTACAGGTCAGTCCAGACAGAGCATTTCACAGAATCACAGAATATTCATGTTTGGAAAGGACCTCCTAGATCACCGAGTCCAACCATACCCGTAACAAAGAAACACCTAAAAAAACCCCAAACACCTAAACACCCTGATCAAACATGACTTCAAGAAACACAAAACACAAAATACACAAAATAACCCCCTACATGCCTGCCACTGCACATTTGTGCAGAGCTCCTCTGAGAGTGGGAGCCAAACACACTTGTCTGCAAACTTACTACATAATTCCAAAATTGGAAAAATTATAAAAGAAAATCTAGTCACTTGTATGCCATGTGCATTACAGTTTAAACACTCCAAATTATAACTGTGAAACTTCCGTATTTTTCGCTACTCTGAATCTACACTCCCAGCCACATATATGCACAGGCCTAATTCCTGTTAGACTGGGATTATGATGCAATTTAAGATGCCACTCCACAGAAAAAAACAAAAAAATTGTTCGTTGTTGTGTCATCTTAAGATATCAGCAAGAATATAAGGCAGTGAAAAATAAACATCAGACTGTAAGACATTTAACACAAATATGGCTGTCCCCTGAGAAATCACCTTCTTTAATGTGCCCCTACCAATTACAAAGACTGTCAATCAAACACTGCCACTTCAACTCATAGCAAAAACATTACAAACAAAAGGTACCTAAATGAAAACAAAAGGTGCCAGGTTCAAGCAAGATTAGAAGAAAAAACCAAACAAATAAAACAAGTAAATTATACTTCAAAAAAAGGTATCCCAATTTACTAATGTGCTTTAATCAAACAGTATGAACTGACCAATCCAACATAACTGATACTCTAACTGGAGAGTAGTAGCTGATTTTACAACCCTTAAAAGTTAGAAGTGCATTATATTTACACTATAGTGTGCTAAAATAAGTCTGCCACTTTTAACAACCTGCAAAAGTGAGGTTTGGGATGGGGGGGACGACACATGACACGACACAAAAAGACAAAGTGAAATGTCATATATTAGTAACAGTGGATTGTTATCCCAGTATGTTAGGGGTTGTAAGTGACCTCCAAAAATCATTGAGTCCAACCCCCACTATTGCTCAACATATTATATATTAGTAATATTAAAACTGAAAAATAAAGAACATTATGACTTCAGTTGGTACGGAAATTTTAACAAACATTTGGATTTGATTAGAATGTCAATGTTTGCCTCTGAAAAGCATTACAACAGACCTTTTTAACACTCCTAAGATGATCCTTGTTGTTTTTTCACTGTGGTATTCCTTATATAGTGTTAACTCACTGCTAGCAAGATAGACAAAGTAAGGAAGTACTAATTCATACATGAGTCGATGTCTTGTGCTCTTTCATCATGTCTAAAGCTTGCTCCAGTCAGAGAGGTGATCCAACAAAGTCTGAAAAATAGCCCAGCAATGTGCCTATGGTAAGGGTACTCACGCTCTAGCAGCAAAAGCACTGTGGTGTGGACAAGGCTACTAGTAACTCCGGAAAAAGTTACTCTGTCGCCCAGTGCATCAGATTCAGGGACAAAACCCAAGTACATTCTGCTCACTGAATGTGAAACACATGCTAAAGAAAGGACTTCCAAAATGCTGCTCACAAGACCTTAAACGCATACCAAAATATTTGTTGCACACAAAATCAAAATTCTGTGGCTGAAGCACTTACAAAAACTACGTAAATATGAAAAATAGCAACACTGACTTCATTATGAATGTAGCTTTGACAGACGTGACGCCTGTCATTTAAATACCTTACCCTAACATCTCTGGAACTACTGTTGAGGAGTGAAGCAGCTACAGTTAAGATCAAGGAAAAGCCTGACATGTTATCCCAAGACAGGCACCTAAAGGGCTGCAGTTCCTAAGCTACAGTTGGAACGCTCGCTAATAGCATTTGCTACAGAAGCAGCAGCGTTGCCCTCAAAGGCTGCCCAAAAAGCAGCATCACCTCCGACGTACCGACACTCCCAGCCTGTTGACAAACTGAAGGGCAGACAGCGCAACCTGACGGCGCAGCCCAGGCCACCCAGACCTCTTCAGCCTGGAAAAGGCGGCTCGGAGGCCGCCTGGGCTACCGCCGCGGGCCGGGACAGGGTACAGGCCGCGGGCAGGGCCGCGGGCAGCTCCGCGCGGCTGAGGCGCAGCCCCAGACGGCGGCAGCGCGGAGCCGAGTCCTTCTGGCGGGGCGCGGGCCAGCAGCCCAGCCGCCTCCCCGCTGCTCCGGGAAAAGGAGCTGGCAGCGCAGACGCCGCCACGGATGTCACCGTTGCCACCGGCCGTGGTGGAGGCCCGGCCGCCGCTGCTGCTGCTGCTGCTGCTGCTGCTGCTGCTGCTGCTGCTGCTGCTGCTCAACCGCCTCCCCGGGAGTGCGGCGGGGCCGCCCGTCTCGGGGAGCCCCTCGGACCACCGCCGGGCCCAACAACTGCGGCCGGCCTACCGGCCTGCGAGGCGCACGGCCACCCCTAGGCCGCCCTTACCCGCAGGACGTGGTAGCCCTCAGTGCCCCCACCGGGGATCTCGACGCTCTGCGAGGCGCCCATGGCCGGGGGCGGCGGCAGCGGCGCTGCTCCCCACACAAAGCGGCGCGCGGCAGGGACGTGGCACTCGCTTCCTCCTCCCTCACCCCGCCCGCCCGGCGCGGGAGGGGCGGGCAACTGCCGCGCGCGGGGCATGCCGGGAGGCGCGCCGCTGCGCCCCCTGCCGGACACCACCCCACCGTCCGCCGCCGGGAGGAGGCGGAGGCGGTACGGTGGCCGCCCTAGGACAGATGTAGCTCGCTCAGCCCCCGGGGAGGTTGAGAGGTGGTACGGTGGCCGCCGTGGGTCATGGCTCCCCGCTCGTCTCTGGCACGACGGCGCCCTCTGGCGGCTGAAGGCGGCGCTGCCCATCGCGGGGAGGGGACGCGTCTCGGCGGCGGTGCGAGACAGGGGAGAATTAACGTGTATCAGCATTAATGATATTAGGAATGTATAGTAAATGGGTGCACAGAACAATAAAGAGGGCAAGCCGGGACGAGTCGCGCTTTCTGCTGGCTTCTCTAAGGCCACAGCTTGCTCTGGGGTTCAAGGTACAACTGAACAACCAGCGAGGTCTGGACGGTGCTCTTGTCCGTGGGGGCAGAGCTGAGTAGGAGGTTCGAGGTGGGAGAGAAGCGTCGGAATAGCTGGGTACGCGTGAAATCTTCTGGGAGCTGGAGCTGATGCGAAAGCCTTGGGACAGAACGGCTCGGGTGAGAAATGCTGCCCCAGAGCGGCATCCTGCATTAGCCTCTTGGAGGGAGTCCCCTCGAAGGCATTAGCGGGGTAACGGGTAGACTCTCCTGGCAGACGCGCGGTGTCACGTGACAGAGATCCGCAATCCACCTTGTTTGTGCGGGGAGAGCTGCTACCTGGTGAAATGCACCACACATCCCGCATTCAAATCCAGCCCCGAGCCGACCTGACGCCACAGCATGGCTGGAGGAGGTGGACGGTACTTTATCAGGGAGTATGAAGAAGTGTCTCAGGTTTAGACAATAATCTCTCTGAGAGCATCCCTTGTGCCCGGAAGGCCACAGATCCAGCTTTTGCACAGCCTGTCCACACATAGCAGTGCCTCCTGGTTCTGGCACTACAGATCTCCAGAGAGAGGTGACCTCTTCAGGAGAGCTGCTGTCAGCAGTCATTTTCAGTAATGCAGAAACAGCATTTGTTAGTGAACTAAAACAGTATTCTAAAGATCCTCAACAGAAAGGAAATTCAGATTAGTACACCTCACTTTGTTTGGATTAATTTCCCTCTGTATTGTTATAGTGTTTTACTAGTTAGTATTAAAAGCCTCTCTGCACTGTGCTTGGGATTTACCCCAGTGCTGCCTGCAGAGACAACTGACCCCCTTCCCATCCTTGGCCACCACATTGTGCCCAGGTGTTTTCACCAAAGCGAATGGACAGTGTTCCTCCAGGCACTGCTGGCAGGCATGGCCAGTTCTGCATTGCGCATGCATGCCAGTTCAAGCATGCTTGCATCCCTAAACTGTGTCACTCCTCATCATTACAAGAAAAAAATCAACTCTAGGATACCCAGGGGCAGCAATACAAAGTAAGAAGGCAAAATGAATAATGCATAAATAAACTGTATCATACAAGATTTTCTATGCTCTTCCTACTATACAAGAAATTTGTTACAGTTAGCTGATTAAGTCACACAAACAAAGCTAGAAACTATACTAGCTTAAATCTTATGCTTCCATACACATGCTATTTATATTCAGGAGGAGAATCCCAGCCATTATGAATTTCTTTCTTGCTGTTAGTTCATGAGAGACAGCACTATAACACTGCTGTGTGATCCAGGCACAGCAGCTGTGGTTCACCACCCTTTATCCAGATCTTCCTAAAGGATCTGTAGCTGGTGGCAGACTATCACCCACAATCATTCTTTCACTCTCTTCTGTGAGAGTGGCTTTTATATGACACCTCTCCTTATGCTGCAAGGTAGGTGCTGTCAATTTTGTAGATTGCTTGTAGGTTTTCTGGGGCCATGAGGCAGATGCTAGCTAGCTGTTTTTCTCCTGGCTGACTGGTTCTGTGATGCTGGCCACTCCTTTGTTGAGAACAAATCTACGGGTGAAAAACCTCATTTCGTGAAGACTTCTCCAGGGTATATTCAGTTTCATTACATTGTCTTTGGACTGGAAAACCTTTGAATTACTATTGCTGTGTTAAGAAGAAAACCCACAACTCAAGCACCACTGCAGTCGGTTGTTTCTCTCGCCAGCCAAAGCCCCATAAATTCCAGAGCATTCTTAGACCACACAGTAAATTTCAGTGACAATTTTGTTTCCCCAGAGATTATGAAGAGTGAGTGTCTCTGGAGCTGGTCAGCTTTTCATTGATGGCAGCCATCTCCTACTCAGAATTTATATTGGGTCAAGATGTAATAATTGCTCATGTACTTCACTGAAGACACTAAATCCTCACTTCGGTGTGTTGCACACCTCATCCTTAAAAGTTGTCTCTCAACAGAGGTTACTATAACATGAGTACTACATCACAGTGAAACACACTGTAAAATACCTCTTAGAGGCCCTTTCCCATGTCATTAAAGATCATAAAGAAGAGATTTGAACTTTTATTCCTTTGTGAAAGGAAAAAAAAAGAGAGACCCTTATCCCAAACTCAATATACTTCTGTCCACCACCAGAATCAAAAAGACTAACAGTGTTTTCCATTGAAAAGTTGCCATTTTGATGAATATGTGCTTGAAAATTCCTGATGTGAATACTAGTCTTTCACTCACTTCCATCTGGCCTCTAAACAATGTAAACAGCCTTAAAGCTGGGATTGGCCAAACTGTAGAGTCCAAGTTTTATGAGCTTCACTTCTAATTATCCAATTCCCAGTAAGTGGCAAAGACAAAACCACCATATACAACGTAGAAGATGAAGAAAGCCTGTGTCATTGGCAGTAACATTCCAGTGGATGAATTCTGCTCCTGAAACCACTGAGAGGTGTGTGAGGGGCTGAGGAGCAGATAAAAGCACTCTGGCAATTTGCAGCAGCTGTTGCATCCAGCTGTTTATGAAAAGAAATGTAAATTATATCTATTCTTACTGTGGTTGTAAGAGTGAAATGTTAAGAAAGGAGGAATGCTTTTCATGTTTCCTGAAGGTTCTAGTGGGGAAACAGGGTGACAGAGGTTTTGAAGTTCCATGAGCCTGCTCAGATATTACACCCTCTGAGTCAGTACCATTGCATCAGTAGTCAGTTTGTCTTACTGGAACACAACCAAAGAAATTCTACTTCCCTCCTCCTTACAAGATCTGTAAAAGTTTCATGCCTGCATATGGTGAACCCAGGAATGGGCAGCCATATTTTATTATTCTTAATCACTCCAGTCAACCCCTTCATAGAAATATGAACCTGGCCCCTCTCTGGAGACAGAAACTACATACATTGCTGAAACACCTGAGATGTTTTTTCTTAGGAATGCTTGCCTTACTACAGCATCTCGGCTTTCCATCAAAATGCTGTCACTCTTTTTGGGCTGGTTCTACCTCAGTGAAGAAGATGTTCTCTGCAGATGTTCACTGATTCCTAGCAAGGGCTGAACTTCCCACCAGATTTATCTGGGGAAATATCTTTGAACTCGGTCCAATGTTCTGTATCAAAAGGTGAGATCACAATGAAAAAACCAAAACCAAACCAAAACAAATCAAAACAAAACAAAACCACAAACAAACCAAACCAAACAAACAAAAAAAAAAGCCTAACAAACTTTTAGGACTCTCTTAGGTGAAAAAGACACACATCTTACCTGGGAAATAGGGAAAAAGATTGTCTGAAAGTATCACTTACGACCTAGTAACAACAAACTCCATTTGCAGAAATTAACAAATATAACCTGCCTCTTCCTTTCTGTGTGTATCTCAGCAGCTGCATTTTAAAAGTAATTAAAGTTAATGAGCTGTGCTTTGTGGTAGAATCATGAAAACTTAATTGGCATAATTAGTTGTGAGATAGCAAGTGCATCTTCCTGGATAATAACATGTCATCATTTGATAAGAATAATAATGAATTTAATAAATAAATCAGGGCCCTTCTAATGTTAATAAAATAATGAAGTAGAAGGCATACATGTGCAGGTGATGAATTATTAGTTTGGAGACTGCATACAATTGTCTGAGAAAGATGGATGGGGAAGTGGCCGTCTTGAAACTGTCAGCTACAGCTGTTGGCTAAAATCCAGCTTGCAATAAATGAAACAGCCACCCTGCCCTTTGCAGAGAACATGTTGCAAACACTTTCAGCCAGGGCTAGCAGCCCTCTGCAGAAAAGGATATACAGTGGCTGAAGAAAAGCAGCTGCATTTTTTTTTTTTTCTTTTCCTTCTTTAAACCCCTTTGTATTATTGGTGCTGGACAAATAGGAATAAAGATGGACAGAGAAACCCAGGCATGTAAGGAAGCTACTGAAATACAGTGTACAAATCATTGTGTTTGACCCAAATCATTTAGAGGCTAAGACAGGCAGAAAATGATGATTTATTGCAGAAATGGCCTTGGCTCAAACTTAGACAAATACACCAGAACAAAAGCTTCTGAGGCATTATTAAGAATCAGTAAATAGAATCATTTTAATTAATGGGTGCCTTTAAAACAAAATTAAGTGAATACCGACAGAGTTATGGAAGGACTTCATCTCCAGTGTATAAAGTAGTAAAAGGGACTGTCCCAGTATCAAACACTGAAGGAGATAGTTTTAGGCAGAATAGAGCAGCAGTGTCCAGTGAGTGAGAAGAGCATGGATCATAAGATAGCTCTTGGTCATAACATGTTTTATTATAGAATCTCATAATCTTAGAATGGCTTGAGTTGGAAGGGACCTTAAAGATCATCTAGTTCTACCCCCCCTGCCATGGGCATGGACACCTCCCACTAGATCAGGTTGCTCAAAGCCTCATCCAGCCTGGTCTTAAATATTTCCAGAGGTGAGGTGTCCACAACTTCTCTGGGCAACCCGTTCCAGTGTTTCAATCAATCTATGACCTCATTCATTCCTGCTTTTAATGTATTGCCCAAGATGAGGTATTGCAAGTCAGAATATCTACTTGTTGAGTACGGCCCCAGCAGAGCAAGACTGGGGTTGGAAGGAGTCATAGAGTCTGATGAACAACTCATCTGTTAGCAGTGCCAAGGAGATTTTTATCTCCTTTGCAAGCATACAGGGAACAAACTGGCTACTAGGAAGGCATCCATCTGGCTGTGCACCCTCAGTGCTTAGAACTTCACATTAGTAGAAAGCATAAAGCACAGATCTTTCAGCTCCACAAACAAAATAGTTTGCACAAATGGCTGATAAAAGCCTGCGGACACCTAGAAGCCTTACACCCATCCATTTGGCTGTACTCACATACACTTCCCACAGTCTCACTTTAAAAGCAGTAGGTGTTTTGGAACTGAGGCTATCTAATAAAAAAAGTAAGGTGGCGATGATCAGCATGTGTGCAAATATGAAAGGTATGAGACTGAACCTGTTCTTGACCTGCTGCCGGGAACAGCTGTGAAAAGAGCAGATCACATCTGCAACGTAAAGAGAAGTTAGCAGTGAAGCACTTTGAATGGAAGCCAAGCACTAGTGAGCCTCGGATGAAATAACCCCCCAAAACTTGTCAGGCTATAATTAAATACTATGGTCTGATGCTCTAAAAGTTAATTAAATACAGGAGTAATGTGGCGCTTTTGTAAAGCTGGTTTTATGGCCATTAGTTTCTGTGCAGCTGAAAAGGGAATGAAATGCAAGGGAGGAAGACACTATCTAGACAGGTTGCTCTCAGGCATAGTTTACCCAGTAAGAATGCTGCAGAATGTTTTTCCCCTTATGCTCCACAAGGCACAAAAAGACCACACTGAACTCAGAAAGCCTTGACTGCTTGACCTTTTTTACCACTATAAAAATCCATCAATTTTCATTGCATTACCACTGATTTACACTAATGCACAAGGGTGGGCAAGCAGTTTCAGTGAGATAATTAGGAATTACTTTTATACAGCAGACAAAGAGCTGGAGCTAATAAGCCTTCAACTGAAAACTCTAACTTGATAATACTGCAACATGCAGCAGCTTCCTAATGTCAGTGGGCGGCAAGGGCCACAACGTCAGCAGGATCAGACCTAACATGCTGCACCTCTATAAGGGGAGTGCTTTAGGTGGCAGATAGCTGGCAGAATTGCTCCCTGCTTTTACCCCAGAGCTCCTAGCATGGGTACTTATTAGAGATGTAGTCAGTGTTACCATGCTCTGGTTATTATCAGGAACAGTTCCTCTGGCTGCTGTAATTTGCACTGAGGACTGCAGATGCCATCAGCAGATAAGAGGGAGAGAGATTGTGAAGGTAATCTACAGCCTGCTTCCCCAAATGCATTGAGAACCAGAACCAAGGCTTTTGTTTCAGAAATCAGAAACTCAGCAAAACTAATTTGTGGAGGTGCTATTAACAGAACACAGGAAATTAAGTAAAGTTTTCATTACTTTATCTTGTAGAAGTGATTGACTTGACTATAATACCAGTTAACTCTGCCTCTCTTCCCAAAGATCTTGGAGACCCAGTAGCTCCAAGTTAGACACCAGTAAGTAGTTTTCACATAAATCTGTAAGGGGTACAGGTTTAACAGTTAAATATATTTTAGCCATAGGTGTCTGACAAAATGGCTTTTTACACAATATTTACTTTTTTCCTATGGCAACAGTGGTTTCACCTGAGACTCTAGGACTGTAGCTGAAACACCAAAATAGACATCATCTGCTCCTACAAAGCTTTGAAAATGTGTGCCTGACTATAGGAGTGGGCTTAGTGAAATCAATGTCCTCTACCTCCAGAAGTTACTCCTTTAAACTTGCAATCCTTACTTTGGCTTGTCGTCCCATTTCACATAACTATCAGACCCTGATATTTTGCCTAAGGATAGTGTTAAGCATTTTTACAGAGTGGATGACTAAGAGCAGGCATAATAGAGGAGAGCAGCCTTTAAAAACATGTATTCACAATAAAAGATGCATTGGTGAATGGTTAAGAGAGGGCACAGAGTTAATGACAAATGTCAGAATGTTTCAAAGGTTTGGTTGATTATTAACTTGGAAATAGCACAATGTACATGAAATTACAGACAATAGATTTGCTTCACTGTTAAAAAAGAAAAGAAGCCTCTTTAAAATATATAGGGCTGAAAACAAGGTTCATAATAGAAACACTGATAGAATCTTAATTATAGAAGCAATTGCACAGACTAAGGTTCTGGCCACCCAATTGAGGAATTAGAATGCAAGTATTTAAGAGGCTTAATAGGGCTTCTACTATTCAGCTGTAGATAGCAGCTGGCTTTGGGAGTACTGTAGCTAGGGATGCTGCAGAAGTAGGGTTTATAATGGAGGATAAATTAAGTCATTTCCAACCACTTAATTACGTGATACTTAGATGCGTTGTCAGTCATTTTTGACCCAAATGGTTAGCTTAAAATTTGGAGGTTTAGAAATTTATTAGACTAAGAGACGGGTGATAGTCACGCACTTGCTGCTCCAATCCTTTTTATTTACCAAGGACATGTTAAATCCTGTTTTCTTAAATTTAATAAATCAAAGAAGATAAATGTTTTTGCTCACAGAATCCCTTCTGCAGTGTGTCTTGGGTGTCCAGTACTTTGTACAGTGATATGTACTGTTTCAGATATAGTTCTGTAAAGTGCTTTAAATTCTTTTATCTTAAATTAAGAAGTCATCTGTGCTTTGTTTTACCTAGAGTTCTTCCAGAGCGCTTTATCTAGAGTTCAGACAGAAACATAAGTGACAGATATTGGTATACATTAAAAAAAAAATCAAAACAAAAAACCTAAACAAGAAAGGACTGAGTTTCTCAACTCAAATTCTATGCTTGAAGATAGAAAAGCAGTAAGACAGAAAAGCAAATGTACACCTCTACTGTATTATCCAACTGCAGGTTCTGCTGAGGGATGTTTAGAACAGCTGTTGATGAAGACTCTCCTGGAAAAAAGCAGTACTGGAGAAAGGCTTATGTTAAAAAGACTTGCCTTTACAAATGGATCATATATTAAATCCTTTAGCGTCCCATACTGAATAGTGCTCCTGTTATTGTACCTGCCACAAAGGTTGAAAACATGGTCCTTCTTGGAAGAAAGTCCAGACCTTTTCTTCAGAGTTATTGCAAACACTCTGAACATTAAGAAAATAATTGCACTTGACTGAACAGACTTGAACAGACAAATATAATTCTTGAGTATTGGGGATAAAAGAAATCCCTGTGTTGGTTTCATCCACAATATTTCACCTTATAGCTTTGTCCTTTATAGATTTGACTGTCATTGTACAGGAGCAGTTCTAAGATCCATAAGAAACAGGAACTGCCTATGTACCAAGGAACAATTACCAGAGTTGCCTCTCCTAGAAGCCCTCGCATTTTCTTCTGTATCCCTAAATACAGAACAGTGACCTTCTTAAACCAACCAGTCTATAAACTCTGTTTTATGGTACAGATGTGCTATTACTGGGCTTCTACTACTTTATCTTGCCTGTGAAAGGTGAACAGGGTGAGAGAAGAAATCCAAAGGTCCTAGAAGGTCCTTCTTTACAAAAAGAAGGAATAAAACAAATGTTATCATTGAGAATTTGAGATAAACAGGACAAATACTGCACTCAGGCTGTGACACAGGGATGATCTGACCCCATAGGCTACATGGGTTATTCACAATACTCCTCTTCTCTGCTCATGCAGCTCAAGCTCTCTGACAGCTAGCCCTAAATGCATTCATTAGTCACAGAAGGGTACATTCCTCCATCTTCCGGACAGCTACAAACTAAACACCATTAGCTTCTTTTTAGCTATGCTTGAAATAATACATTGCTAGCTCAGAGAAAGCAAACTGCTTTAGCCTTGGGAAAGTATCTTTTAGTCTTTGTTGTATTTTGAGTTGTTTTCATCCCTGATGTGTTCTGTGAAAGCTTCCACTACTGTGTATTTCTTAAGCTATTTTTGATCCCCCCTTCAGTAAAAAAACAAAAAAAACCAAAACAAACAAAACCCACAACAAACAAACAAACAAACAACATTCAACTCCATCTCCTTTATCTTTTCTTGCCCTGAGAAGTCTTTTGTGATTTATTTTCTTCTGCCTCAATAGCTGATAACTTCCTTTCCTTCAAGCCTCAAGAAGTATTCTTTTATCTTCCACAACAAGGAAATATATTTTTGAGCAAAAGTAGAATCTAAGCTTTTGCTGTTATTTATCACATCACTGAGACAGCAGGATGCCTCTGCTGGGACCTTGTGAACATAATTTATTTATTCTGAGGTTAGATTTGAAAGTTTGAATACAATCAAATAAACCAGTAACAATATAATACATGTCCTGGGACTAACAATCCTCATGGCAATTCTTTGGATTCTGGCAATCCTCAAATAACCATGTTAAGATAATAGTAAGAATGCTATTTGATATCATTATGCTGTAGGTAGAGTTCGTTAAAGCCAGAGGGGCCCTTTCTATTAATGAGTTTTCACTGGAGGGAACAAACAAAACTGTTTAAGAGAGAGAAAGCTTGTGATCTCTGATCCTATGAGCCTGGCCATAAAACAGTGTTGTCCCGATGCAGTACCTTACGTTTCTCGACAAAAAATTGACTGTGTCCTTTCATGTGTACTAATGAGAGCGGCTAGAGGCTGGAGATAAGGTAAATCTGTCCTCCACTGTCTGAGTGCTTGTACCACTATTTCCAAAGAGGAAATGCTACAGAACTTGCTGGGTGAATGAGCAAAACCAGTGAGTTTTAGAAAAAGAAAACATGTCACAAGTTAATTCCACAGCTACCTAGGTATGTTAAACTAAAATATAGCTCATGACAAGATGCACCATCCCTGGATAAGCATCTATTTCACCTGGTTTTCCATTTCACTGCAGACAGATGGAGCTCTCTACTTCTTGCAGTGTCCTGAAGGCAGCAGCTCAACACAACCACGCGTTGAGCTTAAGAATCAAACGAGCAGTTTTTCATCTGAAATCACCACACTGAAAGCTGAATGACACAGAACAAGAATGCTTTTTTGCATGCTGCTGACAAGAATGATTCACTGGTCCTCACTAATGCCATCTGCTCAAATGCTTTTCTCAGCAAGCACAAAGTTTGGGAGACAGGAGCTGGTGGACCCAGCTGGGTCCCACTGGGATGTGCTGGAATATGTTGGGATTTTTTTGACATGAGATTTGTAGGTGTCAATGCAATCAACAGGACTGGTGATTTAATGCAATGTATCAGCTGAAAAGACCCCACCAGTTTCTGGAGCTGCCTGTTTATTCCTGCTATCACTGTCTCTCCTCTTGCTGTTCTGAGCAGACTTACTGGAGCAGAGGGTCTTGATCTTGCAAGGACCAGAGTACCTCTTTGAATGCAGACTGGCTTTTATGTTATAACAGACCATGAAGAATGTGGTGTTATTCATAACAATGATTGAATCAACCTTCCTTCCTACTTGTAGGAACTTGCCATGCGTTTGTGAAAATTGATGAACAAAGCATTAACTAGAACTTTCAAAGATGTTTCTGGAAGATGTTTTATCTGTTTTCAGGAAGACAGATACCACCTACACCAAATGTACTTATTTTAATATCTTGTCTTAATATGGTGTCAGACCCCGTGAACTACAGGATGTTCCATGTGGCTTTTAAATCCCATCACAAACATGTATGTTGTCCTAAGCCCAGGCACTGCTAGAATAGATTTGGGCTGAGAAGCCAAGGATGTGGCAAAGCAACACCAATGATAGAAAGAATTAAATGGCTGAAGAAAATTGAGTGCAGATTATCATTTGTGATTTTTTTCTACTTAAGTTAGCATGAAGAGAGAAAAATGCAGTCACCATAGTCTAACAAACAGAAGCACAGAGGAAATTGCTATGTCCAGGAAATGAGCAGGGGAAAGGCTGTTTACCCACTGGTTTCATTGGAAGCCACAGAACTGCTTAGAAAAGGAACAAAGGGTGCTGCAAGTGTCAGAAATTTCAGGCTAAGGTTCGGGTCCAGCAGGAACTGAAGGAGTCAGAGGCTCACAGTCATCTAGCTGGGAGCAATTCTCAGATGTGCGTCTCAATACGAGCTCTATCCTCACCCAGACACCTGTATGCACAGTTTTCCTTCCCTGGCCCTTCCACTAATTGCCTTCTCTCCAACTACTGCTTTTCTTCAATAGTTACTGAAAGACCAGTGGGAAACACTGGGCTTTACATAAACTTTAGAGTTTGTTTCTTTTCATATATGTTATAGTATTTAATATCATTAATATATATACTTTATATATACTTCATATTTAATATTAAAGGCAGTGAAACTATTTCCATTACAAATCTTCCTTTTGTACAAGCCCGTTTTGTGTGTTATAATATACAAGATTTGCAGGGGGTTTCTGTCTTATTTCAGTTTTAAGTTTTACCTTGTTCTTCCTCCTGGCACACTTTCTAGTAGAATTGGCTACTCATTTTTGCTCAGGCTTTTCACTAAAATTCAACAGAATTCCACAAGGATGAAGTTATTATTTATTTCTTTTTATATTAGGTTCTAAACTACCTCCCTATTTCTGCTGCTAGGTCTTAATCAGTTAGAGCACCATCAACCTAACTGCATAAATTAGGAATGTAATTTGTTGATGATTTCCTGTTTTGGTGGTGGTGGTTTTTTGTTTTTTTTTTTTTTAATAGCAATCCCACTAAATCCCCGGAATTACAGTCAACTGCAAAACAATTGCAACCATTACTGAACAAGCTAAAAGCAATTCAACAGCTGCACCTTCTGAAGCGTTACTACAAATAATACAGGCTCAAAATACTAGCTACAATTATGATGTGGCTTATAAAGCACAGGTAAATATGAATTACATGATAAATATCTTCAATTTATAAGGTAGTTTAAAAGTTATTTATAGCATGCAGCATATAATAAAAGAAAACAAAACCAAATGATGACTAATATTTCTAACATATATGTTTTAGATCTATTATTTTACATTGTTTTCTTTGCTTCTTGCAGAATAACTGATCAAGATATTTGGTTTGACACAGAGACACATACGTATATACACACAGTGCTCCATGAGAAGATTCTGCATAACTTGCTATATAAAAGCTTTTTCAACAGCAATTGATTTATTAAAAATAAACAAACAAACAGACAAACAAAACTACAGTGTAAGTGTGACTTGGTTTTGGTGGACAAGAACCTAGACATCTCATTTCCCATTCACAGTTAGGCATAAAAGCCTGATTGTATAGTGTAGCAGAGAAATGGGTCTTCATTTTTCTAAATCCTTGGCATTCCTTGTTATAACTGCTGAATAGCTGCTCAGATTGCTGAACCTGTATTTCAGAGAGCACATCAGACTTAAAGTAGGTAGAGATAGAATGATCTGTTAGCTCTTATTCCTTTCTTCTACAAGTCATCACAATAGTTTTCCATACATTATATTTTCCACTGCTTTGCTTTGCTTTGCTGTTTCAAATTATTTTAGTAACAAAACTTGCGTTATTTAGCCTAGGTAACCAACACACAATTTGATAGACAACCACATTATTAGAAAATTAACCTGATTTAAGATAGGTACATTTAAGTAAACAAAGTGAGTAGAAGAAAGCTTTACCTCTCTCCACAATTCCTCTTTGCATCCTTTGCTGAGTGATATAGATGGCAAAAAGTACTTCTAGTGCCTATGGATATCATGAAAAAATACAACTGCTAGAAAAATCTTGTGTATTTAAAATTATATAAATAAGTAGCTAGGGACAGGTAGGTATTCACATACATTTCAATGTCAAATGTATTCCTAAAAAAAAAAAAACTTACCGTAAGCTGGTATCTATTTTAAACTATATGCAATGAGTATTACTTAGTGTCAGTTCTGTTATGAACTTACTTCTTGGCTTCTTCTGATGTTTTACCAGTCTGTAAATTATTCAGCCTAAAGCATGTTGTATATTTGCTTTTTGCCTGCTGGGCAATTTTACTATTTTGAAATTGGCCCTGTGTGGCTCTTTTTTTGGTGTACCACCACAAATCATTTATCTCTCTTCCCCCTTCCATTTGTACTTAAGAACCCCACAAAAGTCAGGGTGTCTGAATTAGTTTTGTTTTCTTGTGTTAGAACAACCTCCCAAATGACTCTTCCATTCAAAGATAGGTGTAAAAGACAGGTTTGGTTGCCTAGCAGAGAAGCTTTACTTCTATACTCTAGTATACTCTCTCTCTCTCCACACACATTTGAAAAGACCTGCTGACGTATTCACTGGAAGGATGAGCAATATGCAATGCTGAGAAGATGGATTAACAAAGCATTATTTACTTTTTAGATTTTGTGTATTTTCTGTAAGTGAAGAATAACTTCTTGTTGCAATCCCAGAGAGGTACACTTGTATGTGAATTATGCTCATTTAGAAATTATCTAGTTTGGTAGACAGATTAATTAGTAGTTCACTACATAAACCCCAAACTGAGGGCATGGTCCCAAATAAGTGACATTTGTTTGTTGAAGCTCTTTTAATTATTTGTTATTGCTAAAAGATGAGTTATGTACATTTTTCTGAGTATCCAACCTAGTCTCTATGGTGTAATCCAATGATTTCAGTTCCTTCTTTTGACCACATTGCTTAATGGAAACAGTTCTGGACTAAGCACAGAGTAAATGAAAGAGTCTTCAAATCCCCCCTGAGAACCTCCATTCCACCTCTGGACTGCTTCCAGTGCACCAGTAATTGTACAATTATCACAGCATTATATATAGAAAATCAACATGAGTTCTGAAGTCGCTCAACAATAGCTAAGCATAATTATTTACATTACTGTCACAGAATTTCTGGGAGGAAAAAAGCCCACAACATAAAAATAGGCTTTTGCAGAAGGCAAATTGTAGCAATTACTGGCCTAGTAGCTCTTTTTAAAGTAATGATGATGTATTCAAAAAGAAGAAATTTTGTTGGGCTTTCTTTCAACTGCAATGCTAGCTCTCATTCTGCAATCTGTGTGTACTCACTTAAGCAAGCAGAGGGAGCTGTCTGATGGCAATTAAAATTCTCACTGCTAGGGAGCGAGGTCACTAATTAGCAATCTGTGACTTCTCATATCTTGCAAAAAAACAGGCCTCATCTTTGGGAAGACAAGACAATGTGCATTGCATTATACTATAAGATAGATCTCGATGTTGATTTATACCTGCAGAAAATGACTTTCACTAGGACTGAGTAAAAACTATGAAAACTACTCACTGACATGGGGTATTTACAGCAGGGAAACTAAACCTGATTCTATTATAGTGGGGGATCTTCCTGAAAAATACAAAGAAAAATTGAAACCACTGAATGACACAAAACAGTATAAAGAAATATAACAGCCCCTAAATACAACATAATCAAGTAATATACTTGTAAAAAAAGAGTGACTAAGATTAAGTGAACACACCAAATTATTAGATGAGCATACCCATCAGCAAATTAAAACAGTGAGTTATTGAAAGTCATAGTTACAATTATTTAGAAAAAGTTGTGGTTTTCCACAAATAGAAAATCCTGCTGTAATCAAAACAAGTATGTTTCTTTGGTTCAGCACCATCAAACCTAGAGCAGGGAGATGTCACGCCCTTGCCCAGTGAAGTTGAACTCCTTGAGATAATCAAGAGCCATGCTGGTGTGTTTAGTGGTTGACCATGCTGGACATGTGACAGAAGAGTGAATTAGCTGAAAGAGACAGTCCGCAAGGGCCTTTTCTTCAAAGGATGCTCATAGCCAGGCACTATGAGGAGTTATAAAAAGCTCAAAGTAATGGAAACAGAGAGTTCATCACACACAGCCTAGTGGTCAGTCTGTCACTATGCCCACAAGCACAAACATCATTCTTACCCTGCAGGCAGCCTTCCCAAAAGTAAAAGAAGCAGCTTAATTGAGATTCGTGGTCTTATTTTGCTGGGGCCCATGGAAAGTCCAAATTAATAAGGCAGTATGTTGAACGGTGAACATAATATTATAGTAAGTACAATCTTTAGGAGACATAAAAAACATGGACCAACATGACACTGAGAAATGTCATATGCATTTCTCACTGTGCTTTTTAGAGATACTTTTACCTGTCCAGTTTAAAGTTTGCATTCATGCTTTTATTTTTTTGAAGATCAGTATGCTTGTTTTATACACTGGCATTATCCAGATTCTTGTTGATGTCACATCAAGTGTATATGGCTTCCAATCAGCTCTTATTGTGGTCACAGATGATACACTTCTGTAAATCAAAATAATTGCACTCTCATTTGTTGATTTTGCTTTCAGTGATGTTTTTATAGACTTTCTTGAAATGTTAGTTTTTCTCCATTTCCTATCATCTGCTATGATCTTAAATATTTTTGCTCACACTGTCGTGGCACAACACTCTTCCACATAAAACAATGCCAAGAATTTTCACACAGTGCTTTCTGCCTCAAACCAACCATTCTCAGATAAACTAGACTGGTATTCTGTTAAAAGACATATTTAAGAATTTCCCATGATAGAGATTTAATAATTTATATAAATACATAACACATAAATACATACTTTCAAAGGTAAGGGGAAAATAATTTGCTATTTCCTTTGTGATATATCTGTTTGATGTTATACTTCAAGAACCTTTGTAGATGTCCTGAAAAGTCCCCCACAAAACTGTAAACATCATGCAAGACTTCATTTTTTTTCTGATACACACCATGTACATGCATGTATCCTTGTATTTTATATCAAGAAATAGAAACACACTCACAAATACACATATAGAGTTATCCAATCTGAAATATATTCAGATGTTGAACAGATCACCTAATAAACAGCAGAAATAAATCAAGGTCTATAATATTTTATCTTCAATTTTTTCTGTTATAATCATTACTAAACAATGCTCTATTTTTCCTCAGTAGATAGATCTATTTGAACAGATAACTAGTTTGGGTTTTTTTTCTTTCTTTACTGGGTCTACTTAAAAACTTCTTTTACTCTAACCATAATTTTAATTCTGCTTTGTCCAGAAGTCTTGATTTTTCCAAACGCTTTAATGAAACCTAAATCATTCCATGTTGTACAGCCATCCTTCCTTTTAACCTTTGCTTTCAGTAAATGCTTGCATCATCTTGTTTCTTCTTCACTATTTTAGTTGAATTTCTTGAGTGCTTAGTACTCCCAATTCATGTATCATCACCCTAAGTATATCACAATTTGCTAATTATAAAACACTAAAGAAGGAACTCAGGCAGATGTAATACCATTGACTGCATCAAGCCCTACCTACCTACAAAGTCTCATTGTGGTCCTAACATTTTAATGCATTACCTATATTGAAGCTGAACATTTTTAATACTTGTATGATACAATAATCTCCCATAATTTTTAGTATTTTACATTCTGGTATTTGCATTCTACATTAATGGACTTAGTAAGTTTCTTTGCAGCATGTATTTCCCTCATGCCTAGTTTGCTGCATAAAATTCTTTAACTTGGAAAGAAAACTTTTCTTAAAAAAACCTCATCTTACTCAAAGGATGCTCATCCTACCCTAAAGCAATCAAAATAAAATTTTTTACATTCTGTTCAAAATCAGTGACAGTTCTACAGATAATGCATAAAGCAATAATTAACCAGAATTTTTCTGTATCATTAAAAAAGTAATTTTATACTGTTATGAATTCAAAATATACTGTTATTTTTCAATATACTTGGTATATAAAAAAATAAAGCTTAATTCACCTAATAGAATGGCAGGTTACCCCAACATATGGTATAGAATCCAAAATTCTTAATCACCTTTTTCATGTTATACATGATAGATATCAAGTATATATCATACATAGATAGATAAAGACATATAGTGTGCCAAAAGGTTTGCCACAAAAGCTTTAACTCATACTATATTTACAGAGGGAAAGACTTGTATTTTGTAATTATTATGCTTCACTCAATTTCAATTAGGAAAAAAAGTATTTCCCTGAAGTTATGGTAGTTTTGTAAATTTTACATTTCAACTGCTTTATGCTCAGTTTCTGGTGTACTTTGGAACATCTACAAATCTATATGAAATACACTGAATTTGTTTGATGTCACTGCATTATATATAGCCTTTTTTTAGTGAATATAAGAATTTCATTGGTTTTTTCCTACCTCAGACTTAGGAGTCTCATTCTGTTGTTTTATTAGGAAGTGGTCTTTCATTTCCAAGAATGGGAAGGGTTGATTCATACAATCACCAACAACTCTCCCATCAGCAAGTGGTGAAGGTGGCAAGATTAGGCTTCCCTTGTACGCCTTTACAAAATTATTCTTACAAAACATATTTACTTTACTCACAAAATAAATCTACCCACCTCTCACTTATTTCTGTTTCAAGGAAACATTTTTGGTGTAAAAGACTGTGCATTATAATGCTTAATACAAAAGTGGTTGAACAAAGAAACCCACTTCTGACTCTGATAAGAGTACTCACAGATTTTGTGTTATGCAAACTTTAAATGCTTTCACAATCAGGCACCAAGTATCCTGTAGTACTGATGTATCATGTAGTGTCCTATGACCATGAGGGCTCCTCTTGCCATCTCTGTATCATTTCTTGCCGGACAACCACAGAAGTGCTGAAACTTAACACTACTCAAAACACCTTTAGGCCTGGTACCATCC
>JANHGN010023559.1:30647-40890 GCA_024605025.1 Megaceryle maxima
TTACTAATTTCCTGCTGACTACAATAAACAAGACCAATGAAAGGGTCAATAGTACTTCAACTTCAAGATAATACATTTTCCCTCAATAATATGATCTACCAATACATATATGTTTCAGTAGCCTATAGTTGTTTTGTTTAAGAATGTTACAGAAAGAGAATTTCCTTAAAACATGTTCTGCAGAACTGGGTTAAAAAAAGTAGCCAGTGCTGGAAAACAATGAATTAGAGAAATATATAATTCAACCATTGTACTACAGCTCCTGCCCCAATCTTTCTATTTCCTCAATGAGGAAGTCAATGTCAGACTTAGTTGCTGCTGGGTTTGAGATGACCATTCGAAAGAAGTTGACCTTATCACCCTGAGGCTGATATCCAACCATGGTAGTACCTGACTCCATCATCAGTGCTTTAATTTTTGGTGCCACCTATATCATGTAAAAAAAAAAAAAAAAAAAAAAAAAGAGAGAGAGAGAGAAAGAGAGAGAGAAAGAGAAGAACAATTTTTTAAAAAAGTCCTTTCTTTGTATGTCACAATTTTTCTTAGTTTGGAAAAAAAATAAATGTACAGATCAGAAAGGCATTATTTTATACATAAAATATCTGTAACAGAAAAAAGCTTTAAAACTAAGTATGTAAGACTGGATATTTAAAGGAAAATTAACAATAATTTTCATATTTTTAATTAATAGACTAGGAGCATCCTAGAGTAGTCACAATGTACTAATTTCATATATTAAATATACATATCATGTCTTCATGATGAAGATTTTGTCATGAAGAAACATTTTCTGTCTTTTTATGAAAACCTACTCCAGAACCACTTTTTTGAAGGTAACAGATGTTATCCATGAAAATATGATGCATTCCCAAATCATTTTCTGGTGAGGGAACCATGATGGAAAGTTTTCAACAAGATCTATGTCATAAAAAAATATTTTCTGCTAGCACAAGCCATGGAAACCTTCCTGTAGCTTTGCAGCACTGTGCATTTACTGCACTCTCACTTCGTCATTTTAATTTACAAGGAATAATGTTGTAACTATCTTACTATTTGGTATTTGCTAAGCCCAGTTCTTCCATACTGACCTTCTTTCTCCTGCTCTACTCTGCCAGACAAGGTCAGACGTCTGTCTCTTTTACTGTTTTCTAGGATGCTTCATTATGTCCTTTATCATTTAACAGTGTCAGTTCAAACATTTTATCCTTACCAGTCTTATCTATCTTCACCTTTTCTCTCTTTTTTTTGGCTATTTCTTTATCTAACGTCAGTGGATTGACACAGGAATTTCTATTCTCTTCTATTCTCTTCCCCCAGTGTGATGCAAAGATAAGGTCCTCTACAAAATCTCTAAAACCTCCCATCCCAGATTTGCCCATTCTTCTCCTTTCACAAACATGGGGAAAAAAAAAAAAAAAAAAAAGTCAATTAATTCTGACAACTATAAAATCTTTCTTTTGTCTCCTGAATTTATTTAATTCTACTTCTGTCTGTCTAAAATGTTACTACAAAATTAATCTATTTCACTTCCCTCAAATCCTAAATAACAAGATACTTTTCCTGGTGGTGCATCTATGATGCCTTCATTTCCCTCTATCATTTCTTAAAATAAATTTATCCCCAAATCCTCAAAACAATATTCATTTTCAGTGAAATGCATTAATGAATGACTAACCAAACACATTTAAAATCAAATTAAAAACCTGAGAAGGGCACTTTTGGAAGCACAGAAATAATACAAAACAAAGAATAACTGAGTGTGTTCTGTATCTGGTTCTATTGGGGAAATGTGACTTCAGCCTTAGTATAAATAGGGGACAAAGGTGAATAAATATCAAGGTTGTAACAAGCAATTGGAGAACTGACAACCCAGAATTTGTAACATGTCAATGCACAGATATATTTTTCTTAATAAACCGAATACTTTGGGTTGAAAAAAAAAATCTGTATTTTTGCATTTAAAACAAACCACATACCCTGTGTAACTTTTCTCTTCTCTCATCACAGTCTGGCATGCCCCTGAGACTTGGTGGAATATACCAAAAGCATACATTTGTATGCTCTGGCTGCAAAAAGAACCAAATGCACATATATCAATAAACAAAATAATCCAGATCGATCACACACTAAAGGCTAGTCAGTAGTATATTTTACTGCAGACATGGAAGACAAAATATAGTATTCACTTTTCTAGTTCTACATTTTAAACCAAAATAAATGGTTTGCATACTGCTGCTTGCATCTGCTCTCTTAGATTCCCTATACATTGTCCTATTTACAATGTTTTAGGGTGCTAATGAAGTACAAATGCTTTTCACCTTCATGCAGTTTTATGAGGAACTGTTTTCCAGGATTTCAGCAAGGGCAACCCAATTTTCCTTTTTCTTAAAAAAATGGAGAGATGAAGTATTTTGTTACTCTGTTAACCAAGAGCTTATACAGTAGCACTAGCAACAGAACATACAGCAAAAAATAGCAGATTCTCAGATACATATATTATAATGTGGAATCTCAGCATGAATAGATTGTATTAAGGTAGTCTTCATGCCCTAAACTGAGAAAGTCCTCTGTAGAAGAGGAGAGGAGATAAATTTTACATTCATGGTACAAAACCACATGTATTTGGCAAAAAAACCCCAAACTGCCCAGATGCCAATAAGCAGGTAGCTCCTTAGAAAACAGAGCACTTTTGCACAGCTAGCTTGAAGAACTGTGAACAGTGTGAAGATTGATTTCAAAATTTCATACATATCAGATTATATCTAAGAAAACTTACCTCCCCTTCAAAAACCATCTCAAATTCTTCTCTGTTTTTGATTTTAGTGTAGAGATACTCCGCCAACTCCAGGCATTTGTTTATCTGATTTTCAAATCCTACTGTACCCTGTTTAAATAAGAAAGTAAATATTAATTTTATGGTAATTTTTCCTCCTTGATGCACACATCTCTTCAGACATGCTTCACTCTTAAATGTTTTCAGTCAGAAAACACTTAGCAGTATTATTTCTTGTAATTTAAAAGTAAAATTAATCAACACCACAAAAGTGGCTGAGCATGACCTAACTGTAATCACTATTTGGTGATGGTCTCATTTTAATAGACTTTATTGTGAAAATAACAAGGGTTTTGGATATTTTGAATAGATTGGGTTTAGCCTTCTTCCCCCCCTCAAATACTATGCATATGAAGTCTTGGCTTCCCATGTCTTGCTGAAAGACTAGGAACATGGACTGGAACTCACTTAAACAGGTAAGAGTCGGGAAGTGATTTATTTCCTCTGAACAGTTTGCTAGAAATTTGCATTTAAAAAAGTCATCAAAAAAAACCCTGCAATATACTTGCTGAAAGTCATTTGCCTACCCACTGATCTTTTGTCATATGTGATTTGTTTTGAAAGACCAGAAAAAAGTAGACGAATGTTGATAATAAATAAGAAAAAGTTGTGGTTTGTTTTTTAAGTACACTTTGTACATGAATAAAGAAGAAAGAAAGATAAGTACAATGTTAAATTACTGCATATTTGGGATGAGTTCTTTGTACTGCAAAAAATGACTGAAGATAAAGTCACAAGAATAATTCTGGACCTAGTCTGTGTATTTCTACTAATAAGGACAAGAGTATGACCATCGATGGTGGCTAATGCTGAAGGAAAAATTTCCAAAGCTCCTAGTATTTTGTTTTCTCAACATTTTTGTAATATATTCATGCAGTCTGCTAGAAACAGGTTCTATACAATATCTCAAAAGAACTTAGGACCAAGAAATCAGAATCTATCTCAAGACTAAACAAAAATCCAAAGTAAATAATTTCTGGAGAAATTTAAATTCCAAATATACAGATCAACTTAACATTTTAATCTATGTATTTTTTATAAAGAATCACATCCATAAATATCCTACTTCTTAATTGAAATATGACCCATATCCATTATGGTTTCCACTATATTTTTTTTTCTTTATTGTAAAATGCTCTACTTCTTTAGTGAGGTCATTTTAACAGGTAAATATAACAACAGAGGTAGAAAGAACATGCTAGTTTTACCAAAATGTGTTCAGCTGATATTCAGAAAAACATTCATTCTGTTCTTTGATGGTGTCTGTAATCAGCACTTGGCATTTAAAGCCATAAACAACACACTGCAAAAGTTGCTAGTCACAGTCCGATTCTAATGTTCATAAGCAGTTTCACATTACTGGATTACAGTACCAAAATGATTTATTTTGGAGGAAGAACTGAGTCTAAACTGAAATGTACTTAGCCTGGTAGTCAAGCCTATGCTGATTACTGAAGTAATTGTTTCACATATTTTGTGTTGAAGAGCTGTGTTTCTTTTTCTGGTGTACTTTTTAAACAATGAGAACTCTACAACCTCTTTAAAAATAACTGTATATTTAAAGTTCTGTTACTTTCTTCCCTCAGTCTTCAATATTGACAACTTCCAGTATTTCAATATGAAAAGGTCTTTTATCATCATGGGTTATTTACCACTGCTGTCTAACTCTCACCCAAAAGTGAAAACTGGTTTATGATTGTACATTTTGTCATTAGATTTAGTCTCAGTTTTATAAAAAAGATAAGACTACAGACAGGTTACCAAACTGAATTCCCATTTTATCACCAGAGGAGTAAGAAGAATACTAATAAGATGGCCATGGATAAAGAAAGAAAAATGAAATGTGTTTTCCTCATTGCATGGGTCCTCACCTTGTGAACACCTAAGCCTGTATATAAGCCCATGCTTAAGTTCAGCCATACAGGCATACCACAGTAGTACCAGGGAATCGGCTGCTAAATAACCACCTGGGCAATGCTTCTTAAGAAGAAGAGATTTCCAAGTAGCTTATAGAATCTATGTATTGAAACTGATGCTTGAAGGACCCATGTAAGTCATCAAGTCTACTTTACTCTGACAAATAAGTAATCTGTCATAAAATACATATGTTGAGCGTACAGAATGACACCAAAAGACCATTTTAATGTCCTGCCCTCATTGGTTTTAATACAGAACTCATCTAGTGACTTAAACCTTTCTTCTCATTTCCATCTGAATTTACTGATGGCTAACATTGTTCTACAATTCAGATGCTGCTTTTCAGACTTAATACTTAGATTACCTGTGTGTTTACAGATTGTAATTGCATGAACATGAGACTTATAAATTAATTAAACACATTTCTGATTTTTGAGATGAACTTATATTATTTACCTTTGCCTTCCACATCAACCAGAATTTGAAAATGTCCACATGTCGACCACACTGTATTGCCTTATCTCCAGTGTCATAGGATACATCATACTGTTTGTCTTGCTGGAAGAGATAGCCTGCACACATTTGATTGCAGCCTTGAAGTATACCCTATAATGAAAAGCGTGCACTTATATGTTGACACATGCATATGAAACTGTACACATTAATAACATATAAAAAGTATTTCAAATATGTGCATAATAATTTTTCTTTAATGGGGCACATTACAAAATACAGACCTTTGTTTTGTAAACCTGAGCAACAGAAATAATTTTATAACCTAAGGTGGTTCTCTTAGAAGTCCCTGAGTGCTCATGTGGTTTTACACACCCACACTTAAAAAATTCTCAGCTTAATATGGATTCTTAGTTTTCACTACTCACTTTGTCTACTTCATGTTTTAAGTCTATGTTACGACTTAAATTTTTAATGTGTTAAATAACACACTAGAATAAAGCTGTGATCTCTCAGTGCAGCAGATGGATACAGAAAATGAAGGGGGAAAAAAATGTAATTGAGGCTTCAACTTCATATATTATCCAGCCTGATGAAACTTAACATTAATGATAAATAGAAGTACAAATTACCTAAACCAGACATTTTTTTTACTTAAAATACCTATGGTCCACAGACCAATAGAAAGCTGTGGATCACTGGCAAACACCTCTGAAGGAAACACAGAAGTGCAAATTCTGTGTTTGGCAGAAGTCTTACACATGTGACATTTATAAAATGGTTTGCATTTAGAGTTCCTTTAGAGTTCATTACTGGTTCTTTGAAGCAGCTTGAAGACGCTGATCTCTCTGATAAATACAAACACACCTATCAAAGCTCTCATATAGATTAAAAAAATGCCAAAATCCTGCAACATTTGGCATAGTAAGCATGCCCACCACTAAATAATGGCTACTGCTTCCCTCCAATAGATGTCATAGGGTTTTATAAAGAGAAATAACTGCAGCAGTCTTCAGTGTAGAACATGAGTCACCTGGAAGACCAAAGGCAGACATACGGCTGGAACCCACAACTCCTTCATCCCAGTTCTACGCACAGGGACCACTTCTTCAACCTACCTCTTCTAGTAGCAATTGACATGCCAGGAATTAGTGGACAACAGAATTAATTGTATCCACAGATATGACTTTTTTTTAATCATCTAAGGGAGATATATATTGCTTAAAAGAGTTAAGACACTGTTCTTGCTTTCACTGATGACAAAGAAAGATCTATAGCTTTAACAAAAAAAGCCAAATCAAAACACACACAAAAATACCCAAAACAAAACAACAACAAAACAACAACCAAACTAAAACCAAAACAAATAAATAAGTTTTGAAATTAAATGGATTTTGCACTATCCTATTAAAAGGTAGGGCTGGATTATTTTTTTTTTTTAAACCTGCTTAATTATTAAATACATGGCAGACCTTCTCCTGGACAAGAATGGCAGAACATTGTAACAACACTCCCATCATCTTGTGTGGATTCCAAGTGACTGAGTTGGCTCTGAAAGAAAATTACACATTCAGATGGGTCTGGAAAACAGAAACTTAACCTGAAGCTGTCACCTATACTGTCCAGGAAATTAATTTTGTGTGTGTTAACACAGTGTTAACAATGTCAGACTTCTGTGTACTTTATATTATTACCAATATCAACTAATTAGTGTCAAACTATGCTGATTAGATGATATACTAACTTAATTCCCAGAAAACTCCACTTCCAGAAATAGAACTAATAAAACTAAAGAAAAAAATAACAAACATTTTGACAGGTTATATCAATTCAAGGTTATGACTAGGGGAGGGGAGTATCAGAGAATCAAGGGAGTAATATTAATTCTGGAAGAATACAGTTCTTTACTGAACAGGTTGCTGGAAAAGCCAAAAGCACAAGAAAAGACACTTCTCATGCTTATCTGCTTTTCCAGTTACAGTCATAACAGACCTTTTCTGTACTAGCTTGTCAAGCCCATGGACTGTTAAAAGGCTTTAAAGATTTACATCACAATCCTACTATTCTGTATGTAAAGCTTAAAACTTTTCACATGTAAATGCAGGTGGATGTACAAGATCACCTAATTTACTAGCTGAAGAGATGAGAGGTTCTGCATTTTTAAATACTATCCTAGCCAGTTTAATGATGATGCTAAAATAAATGTGCCAACATTGCACATTGACTTCCTCACCCTCAGTAATTCATTGCCAAATGTCCCCTTGATTCACTGTGCACTCCAGAGAAGTGTATAATCATATTTCACAGACTATGCATGTGTTCTTACAATGTGGTTGAAAGAAAATTCAAAGGTATTTCCTCCTCTTCTATACCCTGCTCCCAGAGAACACAGACACAACCACAGTTCCTCTTGTTTTGAGCAACACAATGACTCATTCACCCCAGTCTGAAGACCACTAACTTCATAAAGATTCCAGATACAATTTCAACCTCCATCTGCACTAGGGTAGACCATAGCCAGAAGTACAGCATAGTCTGTGCTGTAGCTGGGGATCTCACCAACCCTTCCAAATCTCCTGCTTAGGCAGTACAAGCTAACAAGTATATAGCTCAGACTTAGGAGGCAATTACCTTTTAAAGTACTTCGCTGATAGTTCAGATGGAGTAGTCACGAAAAGGGAATTTATACAACAGCTCATTTCCTTTTGAGAGCACTATGGTTTCAGTTTAGCGCATTTATTTAACTTTCAGGCTTACAAACAAAGACAATTTCAAGGTTCCTTGAGAAGCATTAGGTTTATTTTAACATGAAGACATCACTTTCTACCCTGTGCAGCCAACCAGCTGGAGACTGTCCTACCACAGGCAATGCCAGCTCTGTATGCGGCAGCATGCCAGTCCTTGCACACCTGTGTCTCCGGGCAGGCCAAGTCTGGCCTGAGTGTTAGCAACAGACCCCAGCTGGAGCCCATGGCAGGCAATTACACAGTCCATGGAGGCCTTACCCCATGTTTGAGGACCCGTACAGCTGACTAGAAAAGAAATAATATGATGCTTCGTGGCCTGCTGCTTTCTGTATTTGCTGATTAATTGAGGGTGTTAATTAGCACCTCTGGGTTGACCTCAGGTCAAATGAGGTGTGCCAAACTACCGTGACCAAACTCATGTAGCTTAAGGAAACTACTTTACAATGCTGACCCCGTATTAGATGTGTGTTCATAACATGAGTAACTAGTAAATGGGACTGGGCAGATGTTGGTATGATTCTGCTACTTCAGAGTACTCCTGCCACACTACACACTGCTGTCCCTGTGACATGGTTTTCCTGTGGTTCCTTCTGTGCATTGTTCTTTATCTCATAGTTGTTCTTCACTTGCTGTATGAGAAGCCCACCACTAGGAAAGTTTATTTTCCCTGAGGAAGAGCATCACTCACTGCTTGCATTTTATACCTTTACACAGTGCCCATATTCAGCTTGGTTGACTCAGAAAACCAAATTGGTGCTAATTTGAGAGTACATAGGTAGAGCTTGTATCTTTTTTTTTTTTTTCTTTTTTTTCTTTTTCTTCCCTGGAAGCTGATATCTGCAATGGTGGGAATAATCTTATCTTTCTGGTTCTTCATTGCTTTTCTGATTTTTATTGAGATGGGCAGCCTTTTATGGTGGAGCAGTTTCAAAGGATACCTAGAGACAAACACACCCATGGGGTTATAAACATAGCATCTTCTACAGACTACAGCCTTGTCATTTCTGGATATGGGAAAAATTCTGCCAAAGACTACGCTTGGGACTCCTCCCAAGTCTGAACTGTAAAGGCTGGGGGGAAGATCACACACTCACTCTGCTATCACTTCAAGAACAAATGCTTTGCCTTTATTCCTTCTGGTACAATTAATTATTTAATAAAGTATGGCTTCTGGTCTCAGTGGGCATCTTGGTAACCTATGTTAATAAACTGTCTGGACACACACACACTATTTTCTGCAGACTTCACTCTGACTTCTACAAGAGCTTCCTGCTTGTTTCATGTAATCCCCACCTGCCAACAACTCATAGACCCCTGTGCCCCAAGATGTGGGAAATGTCCTTGACTCTTTCTGGCCCCCTTCTAAGTTCCCTTAGCCAGGGACAGTAGAATTGTACCAGCTCTGTTCTATCATAGTCCCTTCCAACCCTACAGGTACTGAAATGTGCCCCTATAAATTGCTGCTGTTTCAATCCCTACCATGTGTTCCTCACTTTGTTGTATACACATAGATATTTAGGGGCATGTGTGTGCATATACATAATACACATAAAAAAGAAAGCATATATATATTTATAATCTTTCATTTACAGAACAGTAATTTTCAGACAGAACATATACTCTTTGTTTTCTGGAAATTCTTGCAAACACCTTTCATGAGAGAATCTCTACAGATTCACACTGTGTCATGGCTTCCCATCATAAGTATTCATGCTCAAACACCTTCTCTGGATTCCTCCTTTCTCATTGCTATTCTCAAAACTCTGCATTTCAGAGATTGTCTAGCTCTCACTTCATTTTTTCCTCAAATCCTCCTTCACCCATTTCCAGACTTCAAAGCTACGCACAAAACAATATCCCTTCCTTTTTGCCAAGCAATATCCTTGTCCTCCTTCAAATCTGCTGGAAACTTACCTTTCACTCTGTTTTCTTTTGTAGTATTGTTTCAGACTTTCTAGTCTGAACCTTTCCTGTCTTGCCTGGTTTTGTTTAATTTATTGTTCAGACTCCTTAATGCAGCAAATTATTTTTTTAATGAATTTGTGAAGCGTCATGTACCTTATGAAAGTACTAAATAACAATATTATAAATAAGCACTGTAAAGTACCTTTCTATTCCATTCAATTTGTGACGATGCTTTCGGGACATTAAGAGTCCACCTCCCCAGGCAGCCTGGAAGGGATTGGAGACAAAAAAAACCAAAAAACAAAAACCACTCATTGTTTTGAAAAGGCCTAACATTTTAATTTACACCAGATCTAGTAATAAATACTTTAATTCAAGACAAAATGTG
>JANHGN010023560.1:5836-30615 GCA_024605025.1 Megaceryle maxima
AAAAAAAAAAAAAGAAATAATAATAATAAAAAATCTTATTTTTCCCATAGTAAAATGTAATATGTTTACTTCCAATGTGGCTCTAAAAAATTTTTCTAATGTGGATATTGTTGGCTAGATTTAAAACTGAGCAAGAAATTAGTAAAATAAGAAGTGACCTATGTTACAGTAATAGTTATGTTCAAAATTTCCACTGTAAACATTGTGATGAATTTTTAATCAGAATTTTAGAAGTAGATGACAACATCTAGTTTCAGTGTTGTGAAGAGTACATTTTAGGTTTCAGAGGGAAGACCTGTGCCACGTGTTTTAGAAGTGCAAGGGTTGGCTGTAGGGCAGCTGTTTGTTCTCCTAAGAAGTTTGAAAAAAAAAAAAGAAAGATTGCATCCAAGTGATACTTCAGGTTATAAGCATGCAGGTGTAGCTTGCTACACATCACACTGTACAGCTGCCATTTCAACCCTGCTGATCCATAAGTGGGAAAAACATCCTGACCATCTCTACAGACAACTTTTCCACACTGTGTGATTTAGGATTTAATATCTGGCAGCTTCCACTCAGACACCTCCTGATGAACAGCCCTCTTACTTTCCTGTTCCTAATGAAATAGCCTCCTGAAGCTTCCAGCCCTTCAGTGCTGGTGCAAACTTCAGTTGTCTTGGCTGGAGGAGAGAAGATCCAGTTGCATCCCAGTCTGTGAGACATGTGGACAAGGATAAGACAACTGTTGGCTTTCTAATGTTGTTTAATAAAGCCTCTTACTTGATCTCCCACATAATGGAGTGAGATTTTCTATACATGCCCCAGTCTGATGAGTTCATTGTTCACCAGCAATGAAGGCCTGATTATAATCAAGATGTGATGCCTGATATTTACTGTAGAGCAGCGAGCATGTTTGTTTCTGCACATCCCACTGCAATTTAGCCTTCTGTGAGACAGTAACTGTTGTCAGTGTCTGCTGGAAAACATGGCCTGCATAAGTAATGCTGACTGCAGTGTGGGTGCTGGAGGGGGAAGTAAGAGAAAGATATGGATGGGAGACAGCCTGGTACCAGACAGATAATGAGGAAAGGACAAACAAGAAAGCTTCCTGAAGAGCTTTGGCTCTGGTTGTGCTGTTTCAAAGAGCTGCCATAACTTGGGCACAGTCTTCTTGGTAGTGAAGTTCCTCTACTATTTCACATTTTTTTTGTCCAGCTCTATGGCAAGGAGGTTAATTCTCAAATAATTGAAGTGGGAGCCACTTGGCTATGTGGTGCCTATTTTTGCTTTCACTTGCACTGGTTTTATTTCAGCTTCCTTTGGGCTGCTCCAAGTTGTTTTGTTGTTGGGGCCAGTTTGCAGTAGTAGTTGCTTGTGCTGCTCACAAGCTCATTCAGCCTTGTTTGCTGCATATGTGTTTCATCTTTTGAGCTCAAAAGGAGAAGAGCTTTAGTGTTATTGCCATGCTGACCTGCAGGTTTTTGGGGAAGCAACTGGACCTTCAGGAATGACAGACGGCCCAGGATTTTGGTAAGATGAGCTCAGCCATGTACAGGTGATGTTCTGAAAAATCATCCTGTCCTTTCAGATTCACTGATAACCAACTTCCCTATGCACAAAGTGTCCCATTTCTGTAAAGAGGACCAGAGAGACCTTAATGCCCTTATGTCCTCTTCTCTGGCAGGGCAAGAATCCAGAAGCAGCATATTGCATCCAGGAGGTCTACCCAGTGTTGTGGAAGCTCTGTCTCACACATGGGGACTATAAAGGCTTTTTCTCTGCAGGAGCTGGAAAAGGAGAAAAGGCTATTCCCCACATAGGTCCACCCATGTGCAAATTTGGAGACATCTCCCCACAGTTAAGTGTTTGTCTCGCAGAATGGGTCAACAGCATCCCAAACAACCCAGGCAGGCAGGCAGGCTCTGTGTTGGAAGATAACCCAAAGACACACCATCCTGCCAGCCCTGCAGCCTGTTCTGCTATTTGCAGCAAGGTCTTTCTTCTACTCTCCCCTCCCTTGAGGCAGGGGCTGTGCAAACACTTCCTGAAGGGCACATAGGTATGAAGAGTGTGTTGGAGAAGTGAAGCCAAAAGGGCTTCATCCCGGTGGCAGGATAGAGTAGTATAAGGGACACAACAATTTACAGGGTCTAAGTTTGTGATGTTGTTGTGCGTCCTCCAAAAAGCTTCCTGCCTACATTTTTAGCAGGGAGCTGCAGCTCTCTTAGTGAAGGGCTGTATGTTACTTTTTTTTCTTTCCTTACTGTATTTTTTAAAAAAATCTTAATATTTTTTCTTTTCCTTAAAAAAGCAATGAAAGCAAAGAAACAACATCTTCAAAGTAATTCAGTCTGGCAGTCTCAAGATAGTACTGCTAAACTCACCTTGGCAAGCTCCACTCCTTAAAAGACATTAGCTGCTTCTTGCTGTTTTTCTTAAGGAAAGTCTGCCCTTTTTGGTTTGTTAAGCACCTAAAATGCCTGGGTGAGATTACAATGCTATCTTTTAATGATCCCAATGGAGGCTGATGCTACTTTTTGAAAGCATATACTGCCAATCTTGTAATTGGTAGCAGACAATTGACATGCAAGTGTCTCATTTGGGCAAGATTGCAAATTAGAATGGTTACGATGCTGCAAATTAGAGAGAGGTAGACAGCCCATTATTCCCAGTCCTGCTTGTGTGACACAGTGGGCTGCTGAGGCTTGAATATCACCAAGATATTCCAAGTGATGTCTGCAGATCTCCCTTACCTGCAGCGAGAAGCAGTGTGTGAGCGGTTCAGTCTGGTCTGCAGACTCCATAAGATCACAGAGCTGTGCCAGCCCAGAGTAGATGGACTGTGGCTGGACATTGCCTTTGCTCACCATCCCAGCTGTCCATCAGGAGTCCTTGAAGTAGAAGGACAATGGTCAGAGGAAATGAAGATGTGTACCGTGAAGGTGAGGGCCTGCCACAAAGCTGTCCAAAGCTCAAGCTGTCTAAGTGTCTCTGCTAATGCACTCTTCTCCCTGCCCTCCACCCCATTCATTTAGGAAGCATTTTTCCTCACCATCTTTGACTTTTCTGTGCTTTCTCAATCTCCAGATGCCAGAAGGCTGCGGGGTATCCCAGGACTAGTCTCCTCATCACACCATGAAAGATCACATGCAGTCTATTGGTAGACAAGGATTGTGTCTCTTTACCAAATCCTCATGCTGGGAGGTCACATTCAGTCATGTGGCCATTGTAACCCCCATTTTGGGGTATAGTCCCTGTTCTATATGTTTCTCCTTGCCTAGACGCATGACTTTGCATATTCAAACTGACCCTCTGAGAGCAGTACCTGCTCCCTTAGTGACCCAGATATCTTGCTATGGCAGCCTCATCCTCATGACTCTTTACTGAGCTGCTGGCATTTGCATCACTTGCCAGTTTTATCTGTATCAACTCCCAGAGCACAGCTGAAAGCAGCAAACCATTCTGGGCATAGTCTTGCTTCTCATGCCACCTTGCTAGAGCCATGCCTATTTAATGCTCTTTTCCCTAACTGGTTACTGCTTGATATCTGTCAGATAGGCAGTTCTTAATCTGTTTAGTTCATGCTTTGTTGATGCTATATAGAACAAATTTTTTAAAACCAAATATCATTGGATACCAAGTCAAAAGCCCTCCAAAGGCCAAAGCCCATTACATCCGGACAGTTCCTTTTATCAACTAAATTTGTAATCTCACCACAGAGTGAGATCAGGTTTGTTTGACAAGCCCTATTTTCCATAAAACAGATTGCCTTGTTATATTCCCTTCTTCAATTCTTTAGAGAATGGGTCCTGTATGGAGATTTTTGTTTGTTGTTACATATCCCTTTCACTCTGCTTGTGTTTTTGAAACATTGATGAGATATTAATACCCTCCGAGGCTGCTTAGAAGTCTGTGCTACTCTGGGAGGACAAGAAGTAATTTCTTAGAAACCAGACTCCCAAGCTGTGCCTCAGAGCAGTGGAGCAAGGAATCCCATGTGAGGAAGTCTGAAGGTCAAAGAAGCTTAGGAATGGTGACAGGTCTTGAAGGACAGCATTCTCCAGGTGCAAGAATGGGCCATTCAGGACCCACAGGACACCTCCCACCAAGGCACTAGGAACCAGGTGGCAAAGCAGGTAATGAACTTTCTCTGCTTCCTCTAATGAGTCCTGTACCCTGAGGCAGTAACCCTCCATATGACTTCCAGAGTTGGTTGTCCTCTGGCCCATGGTGCTGGTGGCTCTTCGAACAGTCCTGGGAGGAACTGGGACAGGGTATCAATCTGTGTGCCTTACCTGCCACTCTTCCTCTGTGAGCTGGAGGCAAGGTTTTGTTATGTAACATACAAACTGATGCTCAGAAAGACAGATGCATGAGGAGACTGTCTTAGCTAGACAAGGGAATCATGATCTGACCTGTTCCATGCTCACAAAAACTGGAAAGGAACCAAAATGAAACCAGCTGTTTTGTGGGAAGTGCAAATTCAGAGATGTGTTTTTATAACACTGAGCACCCAGGGACTTTGGGCTGGGCTGGGAGTGATGGGTGGTTACTGCAGTATAGACAACCCATGTGACTACTCTTCAGTTTATAGCTGTCCTTAGTCTCCTGGAGTGGGTGAACCAGAAAACCTCAGTTGAAGATGGTCACTTTGATGGGAACCAAGGCTTTAAATACAGCTTATTGCCATCTTTACCTTTGTTACCCACTCAGAAGCAAGCCAAGCCAAACACATTAGCAGTGACAGTGGGAAGCCAGCCATAAGGAGACCTTCTTCTAAGGGCTGTCAATAAAGATTACCTTTTGTAATGCTTCACAGGTAATCTGTTCCCTGCCTGCCTCCTGGATAAGACAGCACAGGGAAGATCACAGTGTGCTCAAAAGTAATACCCCAATTGAGGCAGACTGGAGGATAACACTTCCCAGGGCTGAGCAGAGAAATTGCCTTCCTCACTGTACTGGCAGTGATGGATGAAGGATGAAGAAGGATGATATGCTTGAATGTGGCAGCTCAGATATTGATTCTGGGTACAGCTGCTTCAGTGGAGTGGCTTCTCACCCTCCTTATTGTTGCTACCTGCAGTCTCTTGTGACCAGATGTAATACCTGCAGGGCAGGTAGATATACTCACCTGTCAAGCAGGAGGAGGGAAAGGATCCTATGGGAGAAATACACTCAGGAGATGGCCCAGGGGTCACTGTCTCCCATAGAACTTTCTATTTTGGGTTGGTTCTTTTTCCAAAAAGAGGTTTTGCCAGTGGGTTGCCAAAATTTCCAGATACATAGTTTAGGGAAGGAGAAAGACTCACAGTAGAGACATTAGAGAGCAACACCTTGCAGCAGTGCTATGCTGGAGGCTGGGGCTAGTGTTCATGATGGAGTCAAATGCTTTTGCTCTTCCACTTCACATGTAGCTTCAGGTGGGCTGGATCAGACGTGATTGCTGACATCCATTCTAATCCCTTCTGAGAGGTCCGGCCAATTTTCAGAGATGGAAACACCTTAGATGGAAAGGGTCTGTCTTGTACGTGTGGCTTCAGCCATGCCACTTGGAGGCATGAAAGGAGTTTGTGCCCCACAGCTGCCTCTTCTCACAGGTGAGGAGTGGTGGATGGCTTACCCTGCATGAATCAGAGGCAGCTGGATGTGGTGTGATGGAGATCAGTGCAGTCCTCCTCAGTTTGACCTATTCAGCAAACAGGAGATGTCACAAAGAGCTAAGCAGCAGCAAAGCTTCCACAAGGCACAGGGAGAAGCTGAGGGAGACAAAAGACACTTAACTGCAGAGGACACCCTGTCTTCAGGGTGACACATAACCTGACTGTGACCAATTGCTCTCCACTACTGATGAATATGGCTTAATTTACTGTCAGACAGTTTACACTGATGATGTTGAGCTTAGTTTTAATGACCCATATGTCATAACTTGGGCAGCAGCCGTAAACAACTGAGCTAGAGGACACACAAGAGGAAAACATGCCACCAAAACCAGCTGAAGTTAGGGCAGCCACCCCTGAGGCATAGGGTATTTGACCAGCTGTGCTCCCCTCCTCCTGTGAGAGCTGCAGTGCCATGGTTTGAGGCTGCTACCTCATCTTAGGAGTTTAAAAGCTGTTTTCATTCTTGTTTGTAGATATTACTGAAAATCAAAGATCAGCAGTGGCTCTAGTCAGTTAAACCTGTCATGTACCCATCTACATCCAGTTTTCTTCTCTGGCCTTGTGGAGGGCTTATGATCTCTCACCCAGCAGAAATCTGCCTGGTGGGAAGAACAGAGCCAGAGGGAGGGGAACAGAATGATGTTTGTGGTTAACACCTCTGAAATCAACTTGACTTCAACCTTACAAGTACTGTTCATCTGTTCATTCATCTTTTGGACACAGTATCTGCAAATTTAGCCACCTTCCCCAAGACTAATTTAGGAAACGGAGATGTAGGTGAATTAAAAATTCCTTGGCTGACCTTTTTTTTTCTTTTTACATTTCTCTCCAAATAGTCATCTCTGTTGTTAAATGCTTTGTTCCTGTCTTCTGGCTTCAGCCAGCCTTGGTGGCCAAGTAAATCAGAGTTGGGTGTCACGACCACAGTGGCAGCTGTTGGCAGTGTTGGAAAGAGACTTGTGTCAACTAAGCTGTGTTCTGTGTTTATATCTACATCTTTATAGATATCTAGATGTCTATAGTATTTCTATCATATCTACCACCACATATGAACAAATCTGGAGACAGCCCTTGCTTGAGAATGTCCCTTCTCCCCCTCCCCACCATCTTACACAGCTCTTTACAGGGCTGCCAGTGCACAGTAGCTAATGTCTTCTTTCTTAAGTGCTTTGTCTGCTATAGTGACTATGACACAGGGTCTGCTCCTTGCTGTGTTCATGTACAGCAGCTGTTACAACCAGAGTGAAAGCTCAGAAGGGTACCAACTATCAGAGATATTCCCACCACCTCACCTGGTGCCTGGGCCAGCTCCATTTGGCCCTTGCCTTCTCAGAATATTTATCAGACAAACATCCTTTTCATGTAGCTGGAACTGCTCACACAGGTCTCACTGGAGATAGAAAATTGATGTAAATTTCCTCTGCATGAGGCTTAGCTAATTTACAATGTCTCTTGGCACCAGAAAGGCATGGTTTAACCAAAACAACTGCAGTTCTGCTTGTTTTATTGGCATCAATACTGAGAAAATAGGTAATGGAGCAAATCCTTGACTGACTTTGCACAACCAGGCTTTTATGACCTTTCATCAGAGTCAAAGAAAGGTAGGGAAATATGAATGTGTTTGCAATGTATTTTATTGGGTTTTACAGTGGAATTGGTTTTCACAGCATGTTTGTTCATGTGATGCATACAAGTAAAGCAGAGGAGGAAAGCTCTGAGGTGATGTTTTACAGCAGAGGCTGAGTGACTTTGGAGTTTCTATTTTCCAGGCTCCCAAGACTGAGGACTAGAAACTCAGGATGTCTAAGTGTTAAAGGAGGCTACTACACACTTCTGAAAGTTGCCCACAAGAGGGTTTGCAGCTCAGATGGGCACCTCATCTGGGTATGCTTTTGAAGGACTTTTTATGACTCTAACATCCTTAAGAAGTGCTAAAAATACTGCTGGGAAGGGAGCTGTACCTGTAAGTCCCTACAGCAACCAGAGAGCTGGTTGCTCTTCACCACAGGAACTGAGACAGAGGTGTTGTTGGGTGTTGGTTGACTCAGCCTTCTGTTGGGAAGGAGACTTTGTTTTCAAACTTTGTATTTATGAAAAGTGTATCTTTGATTGGTGCCTCCAAGCCTTGTCTACAATTCTGGGGTATTAAATCCTTGGATCCATCACTATTTTTCTTTTCCTGTCTATTTAGAGGAAGATACAATCTCTACTAAGCATATACAGAGCACCAAGCACTCAGATCTTTGTGGGTGCTTCTGTCCACAGTCCTCTCTACTTGGCTAAGTTACCAGAGGATTTTGCAGATTTTCATGCAGTTTAAAGTTCTGAAACAAAATCATGGTGAACTGTATGATTTCAAGTACCTAAACTTTGGAGATTTATCTAATACTGAGAACAGGATTACTTGGTAACTCCAAGGTAGGCGAAAGCTTGGTGGAAGTTAGGGAAATACATTATTTTGACAGTCTTTTGAGAAGTATAACTTTTAGGCACAATGGAACACCATATAGATGATAGAGAAGAAATTGGTAAGGATACAAAACATCTTTTTTTATTATTTAAAGGATCTGTAGAAGGCAAAATTAACAGTTCCTTTGCCATACTTGGCTTGTGTTGTTTGGCATTTGCTGTTAGTTCATCTTCATTTCAAGCTTTATCATCAATGACTTAATTTCCCCATGTCTTTTTTTTTTTTTTTTCCTTTTTTTCCTTTAAGAAGCAAAATAGAAAGGAATCAAGATTAAAATGAAAATTCCCTGTCAGAAACTTTTGCAGACACAAATTTTGGAAACATGAATCCTTATTACTCCTTTACTATTTTAAAGTAAAATTAAATAACCTAACAAGACAGTCCCATTTGTAGCTTGAAATTAAGTTAGAATATGAAATGACATTTTTGGGGCTAGGTTTTCAGCCAGTTTAAACTGCCCATCAGTCAGAGATATGCTAATTAGCAGAAGCTGAAAAGCTCTGTCTCTGCTTAAAACCATGCAATGCTGTTAGCTGAATTTTTAAGCTGACTTTCTACTTTTTGTTTCATTACCTAAAAATACATTTATATATACACAGAAAGAGAGACTACTGCAAGAGAATTAATTTCTCTGTAGCCTTATCATATTCAAACAAAACCTTTGTATCCCTGGAGATAAAGAGATTGTCCCCTATGACTGGATTTTTACAAAATAGTATTGGGATAAATAGCCATTCTCTCAAAGAGGAAAAACACTTAGCACAGGTGCATGGAGATGAAAATGAGCATTTCAAAGCCCCCTGCAAGTGTGGGCTGTTTTGGCTTTGGAATTTTCTGCATACAGGATCTAAGGATTCTCAAAAGCTCCCAGCAGTTTTCTTTGCAAAGCTGATGCCAGAAGAGTAAGACAACTCTCCCTGTGTCTAATACTAGATGGTTTGCTTAAAACTCCTAAAGCCCCACTATTACATGGTTGTCTTTAAGCTTTGGGGTTTTTTAAATTTGTTTGTTTTTTTTCCTAAGTGATGATACCTTGGGTTCTTTGCTCCAAACCCATAGGCAACGTGATGTTTCTTATTTCTATTAGATTGTCATGTGTTGCTCACAGGTGGGTGTGCAGCAGAGCACCTATCCTGTGGGTTTGAGGCTGTCAGTACAAAGGCAAGAGACAAAAGACAGGAACAAGAGTGTGGTGATTGCTACACAGGGTTTTTAGTAGCAGGCCTGAGCTTACTTTGGTCATGTTCAGCATTGCCTGTCATGTGTTAGTGCCTTATCTGCAAAAGAGCCCCTAGTACTTCAGGTTCAGTGTGAAATTAATACAAGCCCCTCCAAGGTTCTCTGGAGTCTATAAGGGCACCGAGGTGCTTGTCCCAAGAACAGAGTGCAGACTGTGCCCTTGGCCCTACTCATCCCCTCTCCTTTTTTTAATTTATCCTCCTATGAGCATGTCCCACAAATCCTCCTCTTCATCCCTTCCTCAGTACTGTTTTGGCTTCCTCCCCACCTCTGTCTCACAGCAGATGGAGCCTGTTCACCCTCCTTCCTGGGGTCAATAACAGATAGCACCAAATAGAAACCTTTCTGTACTTCTATGCTTGAATGGCTCATGAAACCCAAGAACAGCAGGAAAAACCCAAGTCATGACCTCTCTGACTGAGTAGGACAGATGACCATTTAATACCGCTCGGTGGCAAATGGTTGTCCAGCTAAGTGGACACAGCTCATGAAATTCTGTGCTTTCATAACAGAGGAACATTATATTTTTTTTGCCCAAAGGACAAAAAACTTGTTATTTAAAAAAAAACCCCACCTCTGAAAATCAAAGTAAACAAGTTATCATGGCAGATTCGCACTTTCATGGAACAAACTATTTCTTGACAGGAACTTGTATCTTAAAGGTATCATGGTTTGAGTGTTTGGCTATCCAAGCTCCATGCTGGCACATTCAGAGATTTCTTGATGATGCAGCTCACATCAGCAACAGTGGAGGAAATGAACAGCCACAAAGGAAGGAAGAAAAAAAGAATTCTGAAGAAAGGAACAAAGGATGGAAGAAGGCAGGAGATGCTGACATTTCAGGTCCTGCCTGCATTTCAGCTTTTGAAATTCATAAGATTCAGCTGACACTACAGACAAAAGTACATTTCCCTTCACTCAATCTTTAAATTCTCCAGAGGTAACAAGTGTTGCAAACAGACAGTTCTTGGTATTAGTTCTATTGTACATGGTGAATGCATACTGCACTCCTACGCTTGTGCAGAAAAATTGAACAGTCAAAGCAGAATCTAGTTATACATTCCAGATATATCTACTGCTCAGTTCAATATATTCATTACCTGGTATTGTTCCATAGCTGATTTCATCAATAGACATGAACGGTGCAATATACAATAAAGGTAAATTGGTATTCATATATGTAGATTTGGTAGCTCCCTAAGCAAACCATCAGTGTAAGTCCTCTGGAAGGGATGAGTTTCCGCATTTCTCAGCAAACTGAGACCCTATTGCTCTGCAGATGGTGTCAGAGTATTGCAAAATCTTCCTCATTCCCAGGAGAAGATGAGGAATTGATTTAGTTGTTGCTCTTACTTGTGGGTTTGGGTCCAAAAAGTGTGGTTAGAAAGGGAGCCATTGAACTGTCACATTCACCTGTGGCTGATGACTGTTCAAACAGCTTGCCCCATGTGTGGGAGCAAGAAGAGCAGCCTTGCCCCAGGAGGTATCAACAGACTGCCTGCAAACCAGTATGGAAGAGACTGCCACCCACACCCTCCCGTGTTCAGTGTCTTTGTTTCCTCCAATCCAGCCTGACAATCTCTCCCAGGCAATCCACATAAGTGTGAAATCTCTTATAGCCATCAGCCTTTGCTGCAGTGCTGGACCTAGGCTGGGTTAGCAAAGAAGGCCTAAATCTTGGGGGACGTCAATTCTGGTGGCCTTTTGAAGAAGAAAAAATTGCCATGAGAGATATGATGCTTATGAAGAACAATGCCTGCCTGAAGTTTGGTTGTCAAAGATATTTTAAAAAAGTTTATGTTCTGAAGGAGCACCAAAATAGCTTAGTAGTGAATCACAGTGAGGAAGTCTGGAGGAAGACTGCTGCTCCTGCCCTGTTTTGGTTAGAAGGTGTATGCAGGAATTGTGAGCTGGCTGGTATTACAATTTGCAAAGGTAGTATGTGGCCACAGCACCACTATGATTGTATAGCAGATGGTCACATTGTAACTTTTGGTAGACTGGTGACAGGGGTGAGACAGACAAGTTGTTGGATTAATATTTGGCCTTTCCCAGGTCTAGAGCAGCAGCAGCAAGCTGTAAGCCAAGAGAGCTTGAGAACAATTGCTCTGAGTTTCTGTGTCAGGTTTTGCCACAAGAAATAGTTCGTTATACTTGTCTCACCCCTGCCTCAGCATTCAGGGCCCACCTCTGCCCCATGTGTCACTGAATGGACAGGCAGCCTTGTACCAGTACCTATGCAAGGAAAGTGGCAGCATCTCCTGCACCTAGTCCTGGCCAAAATTTAGCCTCATGGGTATCACTTGCTTCTCACAGTTCTTTTGCAAACTACAGCAGATGTGAAGCAGCCTAGGCTCTCAGCACCAGTAACAATTCCTATTCCTTCTTTTTGTAAAGGACTAATGCCCAGAAGGTGGAAGGGCTCCCACAGAAACCAGCTGGCTTAGGACTTAGGCAAATTTGGGCCACTTCTGCTGGGCACCCTATAACCAGCAGTATATCCCAAGATTCACTGGCATGGCTCCTGCCTACCCTGCCTGACAGCTCTTGCATATTTGTGCAGGGATGCTGCTGCACCCCTCATCTTTCATGGCTCTGCTTTAGGAACTTAAGTCAAGAAGTGTCACAGATTTGGAAATTCCTGTCTCTGTAGGGATGTCTGACACATGTCACTCTGCCAGTGCTGCAGTGTTTGCTTTCCTCCCTGTATAGTTTTGAGCCTCTGTTTGCAGAAATATTTCTATGTTTTCCTACTGTGAGATCCCTGATGGCACCAGTAGGCCTTAATGACCCCGAGCAGGTACCTCCATCCATGCACTCTGCCCATGAGCCAGGAGTCCATTTAAACTCAGGGCTGAGTCCCTGGTCCTTGCCTGAGCTGTGCTGTAGGTGTGTCTCCCTCCAGTCCTGTCTCTGACTCCTGGAAGGACCCCTCCTATGTACGTTATAGCCTTGTCTCCTACCCCTTCTCCTGCTCCAGATAGGGCTTCCTGGAGGGACCCTGGTCCTGGTTCATCCCCTGGCTGTGTCTGGGACTGTTGATGGACTACTGTTGGCTCTGATGGGTGTACTGAGACCTCGTGGGACTGCACCCTGTTGGTGAAGCCGTGGCCAGTTCTATCCCTGGCTCCCCTGCTTGTGCTGTTCCTTGGCACCCACAAAACCTGAAGCACAACATCCAGTGCACAAAGTCTGGCTGTTTTCCTGCCACCATTGGAGTCCCTTCTTCCAAGTGAGTGGCTCACCTACTTCTTTCTCTGCTCTGGGTCTGCACTGAGCTGAAGTGCCACTGGATTTGCCACTGAGGAAATGAGACAAAGTGGTTGTCTGAGGCTTTCATGGGGATGTGCTAAAGATGAAAATGGTTCTATTATTTCTGATACAATCTACAAGTAGTCTCTGAATAGAGCCCACAGATCATCCTTTCACCTTTGGCTAATGACAAAGGCAAGATATTATCTTTCTCAGCAAGAAGACAGGGGTATACAGTCTTCATGGGCAGAGACAGGTCTTCTTTTACTGGGATGTGAGCTGTGACAAACAGCTGGGAACTTTGAGATGTTTTATCCTGGAGGGTGGTGTAATTATACAGACCTGACAAAAATATCAACCTGATCCCAGGTTTTGGGGGCTTCATGGGCTAGAACATACCAAACTCACATAAAAATTCTGCAAATCCTGGTTGTATACTTTTGAACTACAACATTTTGCAATTCTAGCACTGTGTGTTTCAGTTTGAAATGCTGAAGTAGGATGTATTAGGCAATGGTGAGATCAAGGTTCCCTGGTGCTGTTGGGAGCTTTGGATACCACCCAGGATCTTAAAAAAATCAAATGCCTTGTGGATTTTAATGAACTGGAAAAGGAAACTAAACAGATGGTCACACAGGACAGAAAAAAAAAAAAAAAAGAAAAAAACACCCAACTAAAAACCAGAAGAAAGTCTGCTGCCTGAGAACTGTAAAGTAAGTCTGAGTTTGAAGCAGAACAAAGTTGTCATAGAGCCTGAACAGGACATCTTTCCTTCAGAGACTGATATCCTTTCTGGGGAAGTAAGAGTTTCCAGTCCACACACCTGCTCTTTCTGCCTGACATGGCTCCCTTCTCAGATTGCTTCAGGATGGGCTCTCCTTTCTTTATATCAGTATCACTCCATTCCCCATGTGCTGTTGCTTCTTGATCACAGCCCAGAGTCCTGTCTTGATATCTTTTGGGCCTGAAGGAGGTATTTGTACAACAGCAGGATTCAGATTCTCTGAAATTTGTCTGTACTTCAGTACAGTTGGTACTTCTGTACGTTTCCCAGTTTTTCCCTAAAATTAAAGACTCGGGGCTTCTGGGTGTGTTCAGGCAGGCACAGACAGAATTTTACTAGCCTTTCAAATAATCTGATAGCTAGCAAAATGAGCTGCTTTTTTGGAAAACTGACAATAAAGAGTAGGAGCCCATACCATCAACTGCATGACATTATTTCTGCCATGTAGTGTGCAATATGACTCGGGTGCCATCTAAAACTTGGTATGTTTCACAGGAGGCACAGAGATGGGAGAAAGGGATGAATGCCTACGAGCTTCCATTCTTCTCATTCTGGATTCACATCTTGTATTTCTGTCTTTATTTCCCCCTCTATCTAGACTTCTCACTACATCTTGGAGTGCCATTTCTAGTCGCAACTCCTGTAACTGTTGTGGTAAAAGCATTACAGTCCTGATGGGACACTGATGGGAGCACTGCAGGCCCTCACACTTTGGACCAAGGCACCTTCCCTTGTCATGCAAAGCAACTTATGGGCTGGAAAAGGGATGCTCTGGAGAGTTTCTGGCAAATCTCTGGAGAAGAGCTTCTCCCCCTCCCCTCTTCTAGGGGCTTTCTCAGCTCTGGTTCCCTTCCCAAGGACAGCCCCACCAGGTGGGTACACTCAGAATTGCAGGAGAGACCAGCAGCAGCCACAACAGTCAGCACTACAGGAAAGCTGGGATTCCGGACACCCTCTCAGGCTCTCCAGTCCTAGCATGGCCCAGTATGTGAGACAGTGCCCAGAAGAGCAATTTTATATATCTTTTCCCAAAGTTCCGAATTTCCCTTAAAGCATTAACCACTGTACCCACACTATTTCTCTCTGGAGTGTAAAATAGACAAAATAGACAAAAGATACTTCTGTAAATGTCTCTGATTTCCTGCATTTTATTTTCCTGAAAAGAGCAGGTTTTTCACTCTCTTAATGGCTTCTATTTTGATCAAGGAATTGCTCAGTATCATCAGTTAAACCAGACACATGACATCATGAGTTAACTAAGGATCTTTTTGTTTTTATTATGGGGAGGGCCTTGCACATAGACTTGCCCCTGATTGTGTTTGCCATTTGGTGGGTGAATGTCATGGGTAAGGGTGCAGGACTTCTCTCTGGTGCTCCATCAGCTGTGTATGACCCCCACTTAGCTACAACCTCCTCTCATGTAGTTATAGAGAGCAATAAGTTCTCCCCTGAGCCTCCTTTTCTTCAGGCTAAACAACCCCAGTTCCCTCAGCCACTCCTCATAAGACTTGTTATCTTCATTCCCTTCCAGCACATTTATATACATATATTGATAAGACACCCCCTTCCTCGCCACCCCCCCTAGGTTTTCTCTTCTTTGCTCTGAACTGTGCCAGCTTAAAAGCACCATGGAAAAATTGGCTTCCCTGAGGATCATTGTCTTTTGTGTAATGCACGTGTCCCCCATATTACATAGTGCCTCAGTGCTGCTGCCCAGTCTGGAAATGGCTCAGAAAGAAAAAAAAACTACAGACCAGCTTGAGCACAAGGAATAAGCTAACTCACCTAGATCTCTTCAGGTGGGAAACAAATGGCTGAGAGAAGACATGCCAGGGATGTAAAGAATGATGAATGGCAAGGAGAGTTCATAAAGGGACGTGCTCTACATTTCTACTTTCAGCAAAAGATCCAGCTGTTTGATAGGTCAGAGTGAACACAAATAGCTGTTCATAGACTGTGTGGTTAAACGAGTTGCTGCTACACACTGTAGAACTTAAATGGTGTACAATCACACCTTTTCTTGTTAAAAATACTTCCAGAAAGAATTCTCCTTAAAGATGACCACACCTGGGAACTCTGAGCCCCTCTCCTCCACCTCATTTGGGAGAACTGCCCGTCTCTCACTGCGCCACAGCCTGGAGCAAGCTTGGCAGCTCACACAACTGAAAATAGAAAATGGGGACATGTTAAAACGTGAACATTTTAATTTATGCATCTGATTGATATTATGCTGTAATTAAATTATACTCCCATGGTGCATATAACATCAGGGTTGTAGTAATACAAATAATAAGTAATTAACTCTAATCAGATCAGTTAGCAAATGGCAGATTCCAGATGAATAAGCTGACCAACAGTGTGTGTGGTGAGGAAAGCCAAGGAAGAATGAAGAAAAGCTAATTAGTGCTGATGGATAAGGGAAGAACTGAAAATAACAGGAAATTGATTTTCAAGAGAATTCCCCTGCCAAAGAAAACAATGATGCAGTCTTAAAAGATCCTTTAGGCAATAGTCATCACCCTTCAGCTCAGCTCTTGGAAGATACTCCACTTTGACTTGTCACACCCTGACCTGAGTCCCTCCTAAATGCTCATACCTATTGCTATGTTTTGGGGCTGAAGTAAGCGAAGGGCCAGTACAGCAGCATGCACAGAGTACCTTCAGCTAAAGGGACCTTCCTAAGCTGCCTCCCACCTGACAATCCTTTGGTGAGGACAAGTGATGATGGAACTTCAGTGCCTTCCTCAGCAAGCCAGCAGCACCTTGGTGTGGGAATTTGGGAATGGGTTCCTATCTAGTTGTCCATCTAATCTTCAGGTAACTGCAGTGCTGCAGAGGCAACTTTAAGATGCAGAAAAGGCTGGAATAGGAAGGCCCAGGCATATGCGGTGGGAAGAGCAGTCTGAAAATACACCTGGACATGGAACTCAGGAAGGACTACAGCACAGGTCATAGGAAATAAGTATCTTGATTGTGCTGCAGATGCATAGACCCCAACTTGGAGTATGTCTCACAAGGCTTCCTCTCAAGCCAGCAGAGAGACACAGCTCTCCAACACATAATAATTCAAAACATTAATCTCTTGCTCTGAAATGCCCTCAAGAGGCACTGATTTCTCTCTATTAACTACTGCAGGAGTCAGCAGAGACTAGATCTCCCGGGCTGAAACTGGTTGTCAGGAATCCTTTTCCCTGAATGAGTCCATCAGGAGTTCAGTACACACCCAGGATCACTGATGACTCAGGACATGTTCTGCTTTCTTCTTGGTGCAACTGTGTCTGTGTGGTTCAAAATGTTTTACCTGTCCTCTTTCTGCCTGATTATAACAGGCAGATGTCTGTACATCAGTCTGCTAGCATGTCTAATCTTTCAGCTCAGTGATCTTCACTGCAGAAAAAGAGGAGTATGTGCTTCCAAGGATAGGTTACTCAATGCAGAGGACTTAGGACAGCTATTCTTCATAGAATCATAGAATGGTAGAGGTTGGAAGGGACCTTTGGAGACCATCAAGTCAAACCCTGCTACAGCAGGATCACCTAGAGCTGGCCATACAGGAACATATCCAGGTGGGTTTTGAAAGTCTTTAGGAAAGGAGACTCCACAACTTATTTGGGCAGCTTGTTCCAGTGCTCCATCACCCTCACAGTAAAGAAGTTTTTCCTCATGTTGTGGTGGAACTTCCTGTGTTCACAGGGACAGGGAGAATTTCTCTACTGGCCAGTGAAGTAGAAAAAAATGGGAATGGGACTTCCTATGTGATAGATAATATTACAATCTGAGTATCTGTTTCTGGCTTAAAACAGAGCAAAATATTGCATTTTAGCAGTTCACTCAAAAAAAAAAAAAGAAAAAAAAAAAGAAGCAAAAGAAGCAAACAAAATATTTTTACCAATTTCAGTTTGGATCTGTCACAGTTTCAATTATAAGAAATTTCAAGATGTGCTTTTGCCAGCTCTATGGCAGTTCTGTAGTTTGATCAGTATAAAATATTTGAGAGACAAATATAATTTCAAAAGCAGGTAGTCTGTGTTACATCTCAGAAAGGTCAATGTGAAATATACTGCCATGGTGAAAGGGTTTTTATTTTCTCAATTATGTAATGTCCTTGAAACAAAAACCTTCCTGCAACCAAGCTTTCCTCTTGATTAAATGGCATTTTATGATAGAAAATGTCCTAAGCAAACATAAAATGATTAGAAAATGTGACAAGCTCTGATTGATGCTCTGTGCCAAGATTATACCAACAGGTCCCTTTCTTGGAGGGCAGTAGGAAAAGGGAGGTTGCCTGGACTTTTTTTTTATTTGATGATTCAACAAGTCATTGGCTGATCAACAGTTACTGGTATGAGTTCACAAGCAAGGCTCCAGAAATGGTCAAAAGAACTAATTAATCAAATGAAATAGCAAAGGAATGTGAGGGCAGGTTGTAATTGGTAGACTTATTTTAGCTCATTTTCAGAATCCTACAAAAATATGAAGAAATGGGAAAAACAAATATATTTGTGAGTAGTGTTTAGGGCAGGAGCAATGCTCTACAGTGGCTTATTGAGGTGCTTGCTGACCCTTCAGAGTGGAAAGGAGCCTTGCAATGGTGTGTACATGTGCATCACTCCACTAGAACATCTAAAAGTTCATTGCTGAACCAAGGACTGCCTGCATTTTCATGTGTCTCCTTTCTTTGTAAGAGAGAGAGTCTTCACAGCTTTGAATTGATGAAGGAAGTTGACATAACAAGAATTTGCAGTACCATAGTCTGCTACCAGATTAAATGCCAATCATTGTTCACAAGGCTCAAGTCACCTAATTAGTTTCAGATATGACTTTTTCTGCAGCTTCTACTTAACCAATTTTTTCCAAAAGTGCCACTGTTAGGTGTCATCTTAAAAGTTCTTTTCCTCTTTAATGGAGGCAAATGGTCAGCCTTCATAAAATGTTTTGGGTTACTTATTTAATGGTTCAATTTTGTGGCTTGCTGTTGTCTACCAACAACATTTGTTCCCTGCATACCTGTGGTACAGGAGTTTCTTGGGGCTACTGGAACCCATTGTTCCTGGGACCACTCCTCAGGGGCACTGGGAACAGGGACTTGGGATTCCCAGCCTTCTGACTGAAATCCAACAGGCTGATTGATAACTTCTGGCTTTCCAGTGTTTCATGGAGAAGTAGAAATCAACAGTAGTGACAAAAAAGCCCAGAGCGGTGCTTAATTGAGTGCAGTCCAGTTGATGGGCAGTCACAAGTGATGTTGTGTAGGGCTAGCAGGCTATGTAAGAGGCTGTGTTGCTAACAGGCAAATGTAACGAATTCTGAGACCAATGAAACCAGTTCTCCTGCAGGCCACATATATCATGGCTTGTTGTGCACTCTGACAGAAGCTCCACCACTGGTTGGGGCTTTTAGCATCCTGAGTGTGTGTTCTCTCCTGTCTAATACATGGTGCATCCTCTCTTTGTGCCCTTTCTCTGGTGGCAGTGATTAGATACATCTCCTTACTGTGAAGTTTGTAGGCACTTAATTGTATTAAAGAAGTCCACAGTCTCTGTCAAGTTCTGTTGAAAATGGTTACTAAATTTAAAAGTCCCTCAGGTTAAAAACACCCTCTGGGCAGCCGTCATTGTACCTGCTGATGCAGGAAGAAATTAGGGGGAGATTACAGAGGAGCCACTGGTTGTTGGCTGCCCGTGAATTTCCTTTGCATCTCACCAGGTGGTATTTCCCAAGCTGTGAAGGGTGCGTGGCAGCCAGCTCAGAGAAGGTGGTTGCCACTACCATGGGCAGGCAGTCTGGTGTCTGCCCCCCATCTGTTCCAGCCTTGGTGTATAGTGATGCTCCCAAGCAGCCTCACTATGTCCTCTTCTTGCCTTAGCAGGGAGCTCTTGCAAGCTATCCATATGGTGGGTGTTGCATGGAAGATGGGAGAAATTAATTTCAGACTGACAGAGCAATTAAGAATGCTCAAGGCTAGGAAGATTCCCAATTGAAGGCACTGAGAATCAATGGAGGTATCAGGGGGTTATGAAATCCCGTCAGATGGCAGATGTAATGTGTAATTAGTCTCTGACCCAGCACATTGTTTGCTGAGAGGCTCTCTGTTCCCTTGATCTCTGAGACTTTCACAAAGGGGATTTTTCTTCCCTCTCAGTGAGTCCCCAGCACTCCCCATGCATCTTTTGAGGTTAATCCACAATGACATCCTACATTATACAATTAAGTTGGAATCTTCTGACCCTTGACTTTATAGCTTGGTATTTTCCCTTGTAATAAATCTTAGTTATCACTACATCTTGTCATCTGGTAGAGACATCAGTGCCACTTCTTTGACACCTCCTGATTGAGCCAATATGGGATGAAGGTCTCACTTTAGAAAGTGAGGGAAGCAATGAGGCATCTGTAGTCTTTGGGAAACTGGCTTCTCTCCTCTCTCTCTGGGATGGCAGAGCTCTTTTGTAAACTAAACAGGATCTCACTGTGTCCAAACACAGGAAGGCAGAGCACTCTGCTACCCCAAAAGTGATGTTTTGTTAAGATGAAGTTGCCTTTAAGCCTGGAAAGAGCATAAAAAGAACAATGGCTGCTAAACAACAGGTAAGCTTAATGGGCAAGTTCAAGCTGAACTGAATGACAGGTATGTTAACTCAGTTTCAAAAAGCTACTTTGAAAAAGAAAAGCACCCAGAGTAATTTTCTTGGTGTCCTTTTATAAATAAGTAAGGTTTGGAAGGTCTATCTTTACCTGTCAATACTTCCTCCTGACTTCTTCCAATTCATCATTCACAGCAGATGTAGGATCCTTGTCTCTCCTCCTTGGTCACACAATCTTTCCTTTTTCAAAGGAGAGGTTACAAACAGAGAATAGCCATCATCAACAAGCAGCCAACAATGAATAATGATCCTCTGCAGAGTGCTTTTTTAGTTCAACAGTTGCTGAAATAATTTCATACCTAGTCTTGAATTGTATGACTCTAAACAGCAGGATTAATTGCTGTAGCAATTTCTGAAGCTATTCCTCTGACTGTGATTTCCCAGATCATACAGGTTTGTACACTGTGGCACCATTCAGAAATACCAGTGTTATCTGGGTAAGGCAGATGCACATATTGGTCTTCCTGCCAAATTTGCCTGAGTGCACAATAGGAAGTTCATGCCAAAATTATTCTGGCTGGGGGAACACAGGTGGGACCTGCTCTGACACAGAGCTTATATGTGGAAAGATAACACAACAGCTTATTTTTAGATGCATCTAAACCAGTGGAGTGCTTGTCAACCCATGGCCTGTAGTTGGAGAAGGAACTCAGGAAGCAAAAGCTGGTGGTGTGTTTCAGTTGCAGTGTGGGTCACACAAGCTGTTCTGATCACAGAAGCTGTTCTCTGTGAATAAAAGGACACAAATCTCATCTGGCTGCCCAGTTTCAGAGCTGTGTTTCCATCTTAAGCAACAGGAACATTATTCCATTTGCACACATACACTCCTCCATTCTGTTGCTGAAAAAGGTTAGAAATCCCCATGTGTGAGTTTGAAAGGCTGTTTCTGGACTTTGCCAGCCTTAGGTTTTCATCAACATCAAACAAGGTCATAGACAGCCCAAGACATTACTTTTACCTTTGATTCTTGCTGTTCCTCTTGCTCTCAGATGTCTTATGAGAGCCCAAACCATGTTTCTCTCAGCTCTTTCTAGCTGCACCCATCAGAATGCAGAACTTTACACATCTCCCAAGTTGATGTGGAAAAAGGTATTGATATGCAGCAGAAAAATTTATTTCCACAGCTGGCATCTTCCAGGAGTATCATTGCAGATAGTGAGACATATAGCATACCCAAAATCAGGGTGAGCCTTTTTCTTCAGGGAGGCCATGTATGCAAACCTGAAAGCATTTGATGTTCCTTGTGTGTGTGTGAATTTGCACTGACTGCTTCTGAAACCATTTATCTTTGCAAAGGCACCCTCATCACTGTCTCTGCTACTCCAGCTCTGTCAAGCCCCTCTCTGCCAGGATGGCCCCACTAGTGTGCTGACCTGAGGCTGCTGGCCTAGGATACAGCACAAACCTACAAGTTTGTTTTAGGTGCACCGGTAAAGCAAAGATGTATCCTAGTCTGTCCCTGCAACAAGCTGTTTCAGTGCCTCAGATGGGTGGTAGTTTACAGTTGCCTCCTTGGTCTGGTGCAGTGAGGTGACATGGACAGTGTTTTGAGAACCAACATTTAGAAAGACAGCAGCTGAAATGCCATGTCAGCTCCTCACAGCCCACTGCAGATGGAGCAGAAGAAGATGCTATGACAGAAAGAGAATTCTCTGAGGCAAATGCATTCTCCTGCAAGCTGTGAGACAGCACCAGCACACCCCATGTGGTCCTTCTCATGTGGTCCTTCTTGCTCTTTCACAAGCTGCCCCTGCTTAGAGGCAGTTCCTCTGCTTCAGCCACATCACAGCATGTGGCAATCCCAAGGTCTGAGCCAAGGAAACCTCAGGTCAAATGTTACCTCTGCAGCATTTCCCTCAAATTTATCCATCAGGATCTTCCTGACACTGAGAGGCAAAACTGTCCTGCCTAGTTTCAGAGGTCCTTGCTCAGCATAAGTTCAGTCTGTAGCTCTGGTGTTGGTGGCACTTTCAAGTCTTCATGCCATAGATTTTTCTTTAGAGTATTATATCTGTTCTACTGGCCAGAGATGCTGCAGCGGGCCATGCCAGCATTGCTTACCTTAGGACACAGGTTCCTGTTCACCTCCTGGCTGACCCACAGTCCTGGGTAAATACCTGTGCTGCAGATATTCAGCAAACTGGACCCATACTAGGTATGGGCAAGAAAGGCAAGAAAGCTATCAACAGAAGCTTTATCCCCAGTTTGGTCTGCAATGAGGCCCAGGTTTACCTTCCCAGGATGCAAGCCCCTTTTAGGTTCCCTGCTCACCTCCCCTGCACTGCCATGCCAAGTGCCAGTCCCATGTCGGATGGTGGACAGAGGCACATCCTCAACTTTCAGCCAGGTGGTGCTCTCAGGAGTGGTCTTGCAAGGTAGATCTTTCCCACAGTGCTGCTCCTGTGTACTGCCCCTTAGGGGTCCTGGAGACATGCAAGCCTGCACTCCCCAGTTTGGGACACTGTTTTTAACGTTAGATGCAAGGGCCTTTATGGCATTTTTAAGGCTGCCCATCTGGGAAAGTTTCTTCTAGCTCCAGAGCTGGCTTTTGCCTCTCAGGTCAATATTCAGTCTGTACAACCATCATCAAAAAACATAAGACAAACCCATCAACCACAACATTGGTTTAAAAAATTATTATTATTGTTAGGCATGTATAATGACCTTAGAGTGTCTGTATTTGCTTTGTAACTTTTTGAACTCTGGCTTAAAATCAGATCATGGCCAGGAAATATTAGTTTCTTTCTTTTTAAATGAAAAATCTAAGTTTTTTTCTTCAATACCACGTGCTCTAAACTTCAGGCTTTGAGAGAAAGAGCTAATTCCCCACAAATCATGCTGACACAGGGGAAGAGAATCATAGAATCATAGAATACCAGGTTGGAAGTGACCTCAAGGATCATCTAATCCAACCATTTAAAGTAAACTGTATTTGTATAGTATAAATGAGATGGCCCAGCATCCTGTCAAGCTGAGTCTTAAAACTGTCCAGTGTAGGGGAATCCACCACTGCCTTCAGGAGATTATTCCAGTTGTTCTCATGGTGAAAAATTTTCGTCTGGAGTCCAATCAGAATCTCCCTGGCCAAAAAAAATGCATTTACTGGGGTCTCAGCTTTAGCAGTGGCTGAGAATGGACAAAGATAACCAGGAGTACATTGCTAGTCTCCAGGCTTAGTTTGAAGCCCAACAAATCAATAAAAAAAAAAGGTCAGTGACTGCAATAGGTTTTTGGGTCCAGCTGCAGTATGGGATGGTCCACATGGGTACTTCTCCAGGTAGATGAACTTGGGATACCGAGGCAAGTTTCACTCAGTCTAGCGCTTCACATCCAGCCAAAGAAAGTGTTACACAGAGCATCAACAGCTGTATACCATGTGTTTTAATAAACTGTATAACCAGCAGAAAAATAGTTTTGGATGTGTTTGTCCTCCTCCCCCCAAAAATGAAATAAAAAAAGTCAAATTAAAACCAAAATAATGGCAACCCCAAAACAGGAGAAAAAAAGTGTCCCAGAGCAAAGCTGACACAAAATACAGAGTTGGAAAAAAAGTCTTTGATGACATTCTTGTATGAAGAAATTATTTTTGTAAAACACAAGGCAGTAAATAATAAAATGCTTATTGTTTTGATCAGTTTCTCTCTGTATATATATGTAGATACATATATATCTAGGCTGATATACCCTTGGTAAGATGAAATGGTACATCTGTAAGCCAGAAAAAGTAAAAGGTTGACTGTGGGAAAGGAGTAAAGAAGAAAATAAATGTATCATTTCAGTCAGTGAACTAAGGACAATGCTCAGTTCCCTTACAATGTACCACTGCGCTGCTTATTGAGGGACATGCTTGTCTCTCCATGGCTATGCTGTGTCCTTGGTCCACAGATGAGCTGTGAGCTTGTAATCTGAGTGGTCTCCCTCACTGCTCTGTGTATGAGCAGGACCCCAGAAATGTATGAAGCATTTCTTCTGGTTAATTCCCATGCTTTACCATGATTTTTAAATTTAAAATTTATTAGAATTTCAGTTTGCATTTCCCCCCCAGGTTTCTTGCAACTTTTGTGCAGGTCTCCACAGTAAGGCAGAGCGACCCAGATGAGACATTTGCCACACGAATGTGCCGTTATCATGATGTGACTGGATGGACGACTTCATTTTACAACAGCTCCCATGCTACTTTGACCTCACACTCAGCCTGTGGAGCCAAGTCATGCAGTAACCTCAGCTGTTCTGCACTGGGTGGACCTGTGGGTCATATTTTAATCCAAAAACAAGGAAAGGAAAGAAAAAAATTTATTTCCTTTTCTCTTTCCATGAAAACCTACCCACACCAAAGAATAGGCAATACCATTCTACACTGAGGCCTCTGCTTCACTCAGGCAAATGAGTCCTGCCTTCAAAACAAAGAAAATATATTCTTCTTCTTGTTGTTATATTGCTCTTTCAGAGAACCAGCCACTGTCCATGCTTTCTCAGATCTCTGTGCCGTGCTTAACAAGCAAACTAAGCACAAGCTCATGCTGGCTGCAAAGTTCAGGTCACCAAGAAGGTATTAAGAGAACAGCTCAATTTGCCAGCTGCTTGTAAACACCATACTGCAAAGAAGGCAAAGGTAAAACACGCCCCTCCACACCTCCCCCAGTTTCCTTCCTTTTTTTAGCTTTCTCTCTTTCATTTTTCTCTTTCTTTCTTTCTTTCTTTCTTTCTTTCTTTCTTTCTTTCTTTCTTTCTTTCTTTCTTTCTTTCTTTCT
>JANHGN010023560.1:30715-55971 GCA_024605025.1 Megaceryle maxima
CTTTTCTTTTCTTTTCTTTTCTTTTCTTTTCTTTTCTTTTCTTTTCTTTTCTTTTCTTTTCTTTTCTTTTCTCTTTCTTCTCTTTCTTTTTTTCTTTCTTTCTTTTCTTTCTTTTGTGCTTCCTCTTTTTCTTCTTTCTTTGTGGTACAGGGGTTCATGAAGAGAAGCAAGACTTGTGCATAACAAATGGTGGAACTACCCCAACCTCAGCCAGCTTCCCACCCTAAATAATGCATAAGTCCATCTTATCCTGTACTTGCCCCCAGAAGGTGTTTGTCTCGTGATCTTTTTGTAAAATCATGCAGTCTGATCTGCTGGGAAATTCTGCAGTGCAGGCACTGGGTGGCTGGTTCTCCCCCTTTCCTGAGGCTCATAAATGATTGTTTTTGGACAGGTAGGCAATAAGAGCCACGGCCACCCCAACATAGATGCCAGTTCCGATTGTGATGGACAGGACAGCCAGGAAGAGTGCTCGCCGGGAGCTGGAGCTTGCATGGTGAAAATCCCCCTTGGCTACTGCTTTGTTTGTCTGCAAGATATACAACAACAACACAATATATTTATTTGTTTCACCTGAAAATTAAGATGTGATGCTCATTTCTTGGCTGAAGCATGATCCTGGGATATGATAGTAAACTGGATGGAAATCAGATACTTTTTTAGTCAAATGAGGTTATTTGCACAATTAGGATGATGATGGAACCAATGGCATCTCAAGTGGTACTTTTAAGTGCCTTTAAGCTTAAACCTATCCTAAGATTTGATACTATGCATCGTGATGACTCCTGAGATGGCTCAGTCTCCCCTGAGCATATGGACAGATGGGCTGTGAGCCAAGGGTCTGCCATGTCCACTCCAGAAACAGCTACAAACCTGCTTCTGTGAGGTAGCTGGATTCCAGCCTGACTGGGAGAGGTAACAAGGGAAGATCCCTCTAAAAATGCCACTTGCACAAGTGCATTCTTCCACGTTGGCTGAGATGGTTGATCTTTTCTTACTTGGACAAAGACAAGTGGGGCTAAATTTTCCCTCCAGGGAAGTGTTTCTGAGCATACTGACTAGCTGAAATGACTGGCCCAGATTCACCGCCACAGAGAAGTTAGACACTACCAGTTACCTTGCATCCACCTTAGGCCTGAGTTTTAGTGCAGGACATACACTTAGGAAGCCAGAGCTCATAGACACTCTTTTAGCCTTGATTCAGATGAACACATCCACACTTGAGCAGGGCAGTTACCTTGATTATCAGAAGGATGATGCACATGCTTAAGTGCTACTCTGAAGTGGGGCCATTGGTATTGCAGCCATGTTATTCTCCTCTCTTGGGGGTGATGCATTCAGCTAGATGTGTCAGCTGGAAGAGGAGTTTGCATTTTGATGGTGTTAAAGCAGCTTTCATGTCTCTCACTATGGTTCCCAGTAGCTCAGAAGACTAATTCAAAGCTTTTGTAATTGTATCACACATTTTATGTAGCTTTGAGTATCCAAGCAGGTGCTTTGAATTCAACCTGATCAGCTGGGGTTCCCAAAGTTATTTGGCTTCAGCACAATGGACCTCACAAACTTACAGCTTGTTAGTACAGCTGTCAATAATGAACACAGAAAGTAGAACTGCAGATGACTGAGGATTGTTTCCTGTGGTGATCCCATAGTCACACTGACACCAATGGGAAGGCCACTGCAGAAAGCTACATCTGGAGTTTGAGAAGTATTCAAGTACCATTTCTTCCAGACTTCTTTGAGCCCAGGGCCAAAGGGAAAAGCAAAATCCTGGCTCAAAACAGACAAAAGAAATCTAAAATTGGACAGGACTGATCTACCCATTGACAAGACCATCTAATGCTGTTTCAGTGGGTCTCAGTCTTGAAGAATGATGAAAGGAGGATGTAATTTTTATAGACCACGATGTGATATCATCAGGGTCGCCCAGCAGGCATTAACAGATTTGTGACCTACAGGAAAGGTCTGATAGAAGCAGATGAGCTCCTTAAGTTCTGAGACAGTCTTTGTTCCATTGTTACAAATGAGTGAGGAATTCGTAATGTGTTAATTGTGTTTCTCCACAAATGCTCTAGGGACATGGTTTAGTGGTGACCTGGCAGTGCTGAGTTAACAGTTGGACTTGATGATCTGGGACATGTCTTCCAACCAGAATGATCCTGATTCTACGATTTGCTAGGATGCTACAGTGTCATCTATTGCTCTATTTTTTTACTTTTTTATTTTACTATCTTGCTACTCAGAGCAATTTACAGCAGCCAAATCACAAGCTTCCATGATGAAAAAAGGCTTCTGTCCTTTCGTCAATGACTTTACTGGGAGAACTGTCTCTTCTTATTCATCAATCTAATTTTTTAAGCGTAATCCCTTATAAGTGTTTCAGGCAGAAACAATGTCAAACTAAACCAGAGAGACTAGGATGAAGGTGCAAGGAAAATGATAATTTCAAACCAGCAACTTATAAACAACTCCCAGGTTTACACCTAGTGTCATATCCTTTAGATGGCAGAGGCATCCTGCTCACTTTGCAAATGATGTCAAGCCAGGCATCTCAGCAGAATGACCAGGGATTTTATGAGCTTCCTGTTTGAGACCTCCAAACATTTAGAAGAAGAGCCCTTTCCAGAAAACTTTGTGGATGATGGACATATTTGTTAGGGTTGCTTAAAAGTCTTGGCAAGGAAAGCAAAGAAACCTTTAGAAAGAGTTGGTCATTCAGCTCTCCTCTAAGACTTTCTTCAAGCGTCTGCTACCCAACACAGAATTAACAAAAGATGACCAAAGAGACTCCTATTCACTGAAGTTAGGATTGGATTTGTCATGTGAAGGCAAATACACATCACTGAATCTACTCGAGCTTTCAGATAAACTGAGGTAAACAGTTTAAATTCTAAAAATGGAGGGAAAATTTGAAAATGCTGGAATATTTCAATTTGGCATTTCTGAAAAGTTGCATTATGTTATGGAAAATTCTGAAACAATTTGGGTTGACTTCTTTTAAATGAGATTTTGTACCATTTCAAAACAGTATTATTTCACTTAAAACCAGATGGAAACTCAAAGGGAAATGAAATCATTAACCAAAATGTCAAGTAATCTGAAAACCTGACAGTATGTTTTGATTAGATTCAATAAGAGGTCAGATTTACCCAAAATGTTGAGCAACCCAAAGGGATTCAGAAGGCTGATTTTTCAAGCACTATTAGCCATTAGTCTGATAGAATCTCTAACCTACTGACAAACCTGTTCACAAAGAACAGCTTATGAGCTCTTTGAGGACAGCCCCGACCTTTGTGAAAAGATTGGACCTATGGTGAAAACCCAGCTTCTAGCAAATTCCATGTGGGAAATGAGGACAGGAAATGTCTTGTGTAGATCAGAGAGTCCAGTCAGACCAAGTCTCAGCAGCTTTTCCTTGATGTGGTGGAAAAGGTGAAAACAATGGTCATTAAACCTAAAAAGAAACCAAGACATCAAAATGCAGACAGTAGTCAGGCTGTTCACTTGTCTTCATAGTGTCTCAGGTACTGTTAGCTGAAAGATAAACCTTAGAAGAACTGGTCACCTAAGACCACAATAAAACACTGCAGACAGACAAGCAGATGCAGCAATTCATGTCTCTAGAGTCAAAATAGGTGCCAGTACAGAGTGCGGTATCTGTTGTGGACCCTTCTTAGTAATTGCTGCCAGCCAGAACACTGGGACCTCAGGCATTAAAAAAAACTCAGTGTTTGCTTCCAGCACAGATTTTTGGGTCAAATGATAAAAGTTTTCACAGTGTCACCACCATGGTTTAAATTCCTCAGAAAAAGAGGAATCCATTTTAGATAATAAAAAAATTAATAATGTAATAAATAAATAATAATAAAATATTGAGTAAGGAAAATAACCCTTCAGATTTTGGTTAAAAATTTGGTCTCATTTATGGTGTGCTAGTCTGCAAACTAGTGCAAGACAAGACATGTTAGACTCAGGCTGTCTCCACTTTCACTAAAGAGCCCCATCCTAGATGCCCACAGTGCCTATGGTGGACATGCTCTGTGCAGGCCTGGGTGCCACATGTGCCCCAGTGTATGCAGAAGCCTTGGTGGAGATGACAAACCCCTGCATCCAACCAGGTGTTTCTGCTCAATTAGAGGTTGGGATGGGGCAATGTGCACCACCAGGGCCCTTGCTAAGCACCTGGGGTTGATGTACCTCATGGTACAAAAGCACTGTTTGTCCAGCTATTCATACTTAGCCTGGAAATGGATTTCTGTGAGCTCCTCTTCACAGATTCAGCTTTGGAGTTGCTAAAGCAATATTTGCTTTTGTTACTTCTTTACCCTGAAAGGCAAAGCCCCAGCTATGAATATTAATGGGATGAATATTTGGCTGGTATTTACTAGCCCACCATACTTGACTCTAGAGGGTAATGCAGTCAGGACTAGTATGAGAATGAAGATCCAAATTGATTCACTAGAGCTTCTTCAAGCTTAAGTGCCTTAATTTAAGTAGTAAGGAATACAAACAGCTATTCTAATGGGCTTTGAAGTAGCTACAAAAGTAACCACTTTTCCTAATTAAAATTATATAATCTGTGGAGTTTTACAGTACTTCTACCCATCCACTTCTTCCCTTCCCTGGCAAGACTGTGACTGGCAGCCAGATGATTGATGAACTAATTTAATACAGTCTTTGGACAGCTGTGAGACCAATAGGTTTGAGAAAAAGAGCAGGGGACAAGTACAAGACATTGGATGAATTATGAGTGAGGGATAACTCATCGCACAGCACCAGGAAAGTTCCCTCACTCCACAGACAGAAGATGAGATATTTTTCTTGTAAAGGGTTTGTGTCCCTGGACTACCCCTGCCTCTTCATTTTCTCTTGGCCTCTGTCCTATGGATGCCCAGATAAGACTATAAACCTGCCAGCTACTAGCACAGGTTGTGATGATGACTTGATACTCCAAAACTGAAAAGAGGGTCTTGAGAAAATATCAGCCCTTAATCAATCATCTCATTAGAAGCTTTGGAAGTAAGCCAGGAAAATGAGGAGGAGCAAGGGAAGAAGGAGTAAGGAGGTATGGAAGGTTTATCTTACTTTAACTAACAGAATTAACTTTCTGTGGTTTAGAAACACTTTGAAGGAACTTCCCTGGAGTTTCCACTTGAGCTTCTGCAAAACATATTCATCATGTCTCTTGGTTGCATGTTTTATAGGCTGAGAGAAGATGAATATTGTACCTCCACAGCTGTAAGGCCAAAAAATTCTGCTACACCTCACAGCGACTCATACATCATACTCAGAAAATACCTTCTGGTATGCTGGAAACAAGGAACTAATTTATCACAATTATTAATCCTGCCTAAATTCCCTGGGGCTGGAGAGCAGGAATGGCTCCATGTAGGAGGAAAAAAATGGTATCCTGACCCTATTGGCTAGGTGATGGGAGGATTTCTTTTCACTTTAGGAGAAGTGGCCAGCAGGGATGCACAAACTCCATATACCCACTGGCCAGACCCTGAATCTTAGTTCTTTAAGTGGCATGCAAAAAAATGCCACAGAATGAGGAGCAACTCATACAGAAAATGCTTCTGCTCTCCCGTATCTTCTCCTATCTTCTAGTCAAAAGCTCTGGCTACTTTTTTTAACTTACCCAACTTGTACTTCTGATCTTTAATTTCTGGGCAGCATCTTCCACCTTCTGATTTACACCACTTATTTTCACTGATGGTGAGAAAAAGACCCCAGAGTTTTTGCTAAAGATACAGATGGGAAAAGGGTGAAGTCAGGATTTGCCTCTGGATCATGAATGACAGCAGGGAGGTGCTAGTCATCAAAGAAAAGCATAGGGCTGGCGTACACCCAATGTAGGGATTGGGATGTGATAGAGTTTTCAGTTCTGAGCAGGGCATTAAAGAATTATGGAGTCCCATCAAACAGGTCCACATGCAGAAATGGTGAACTAAATAAATGACAAATGGTTCTTTGCTCTTTCAGGCATTTGAAAATTCTATTATGCCCATAGTATAATAGAAATTTCAGCCTGTGACAACTTGCTGTTCAGGTAACAAAGAGCTTTTCTGGAGTTTTCAGTCATTTCTGCTGGGGAGTTGGCCCGGGAAATGGACATGAGTCTCAAGCAGACATTCCCTGTCTGAAACTTACTGGTGAAACATTGTGTTTCAGATAACATCTGAAGATCCTGTTTCAGATAACATCTGAAGATCCTGTTTCAGATAACATCTGAAGATCCTGTTTCAGATAACATCTGAAACACAATGTTTCACCAGTAAGTTTCAGACAGGGAATGTCTGCTTGAGACTCATGTCCAGATGTTATCTGAAACACAGGCACTTCTAAACAGATAGACAAACCTCCTAGACTCAATGCTGGACTTAATCTCTGCTGATGCTTGTTTCTTTTCCTCTTCAAAGGAAAGCATCCAATCTAGTCTAATCTGACCTTCAGATTGCAGTGTCCAAAACCAACTGCTGGATCATCTTTAGGAAAATCCCATCCACGCTCCAGTGTTGATAAGTAGAGAGTAGATAACATGCTTGGGATTGATGTCTGTCTTTTAGTGAGGGATCAATGCCACCCTGAGCATTTAGAAGATAAGAAGCATAAGAGCTCGAACATATCCTGTTCTCTCACTGTCTAGTAGCACTGAAATCCAGTTGGGATGTCTGATAAGGACAGTGAGACAGTAAATGAGTAGCCCACGTGGAACTTCCCCTGGGGCAATGCTGAGATACTGAGTACTCAGGTAGCAGTGACAAAAGTATCATACAGGGATGTCACCAGAGTTTCATTAACACATGGTGAGCAGAAAACTGGCATATCCACCTGATGTTGCTGTTTTTCTTGAGGCTCTTGCCAGATGTCCTAAGTGCTCTTCTGCACCTCAGAGTGACAAAACAAAATCCACCGTGAAAACTTAACCCTGGAGGATTTCTTTCAACAATGAATACTCATTCTAGTAAATAGGCTTGTGGACACAGTGGCCAGAACTTAACACTATGCAATGTGGGTGCATCACATCAGATGATTGCTGCTTCCCATCAGCAGGTCCTCTGACCTGCCTTACCCACTTACCCCCACTTACCCCTGCCTTACCATGACTGCTTAGCAAGACAGTGAGACAAACAACAGGCTTATCATGGTGGAGGTAGGAACAGCCACCTGTGTGAAGGCAGTGTGAAAGGGCAGGCTGGTGATCATCCTATGTCTGGTGTAGTCTCTTGTATTCAACTTCAAGTCCATGTGTATCTTAATCTAACCTTTCCCATCCAGACTTCCAAGAAGGCACTGAGCAACACCTTCTTTGCCCTGCAACAAGTGTATGAACTTCTAGCCTTGACAAAATCCTACCAAGCTCCTGAAAAATAATGTGACAGGTGAAAAGAAGTAGCCTGAGTAATGGAATTTCTACTGCCATCAAATTAAATGATCTGTGTTGTGGTAGAAGAGGATGTACTGGGAATCCATGAAAGGCTTAGTAGAAGAGAGTGTGTGAATGGGGAGAAGAGGATGTAAATGGAGACCAACGTGAGTCTGCCTTATCTGCATAATCAACTTTCATAACATCTGGGTTTCAGCCACCAGATCATTTTGGTATCAAGGTTTTCTGCTGGAATTTGAAAATATGATGCAGGTGAGAATGTGACTCAGCCTCCAGGTGGTGCTGCCTGTGGCATTTGATTGTGTATTCATGTGCAGATAAAACTATAAATGTCCGAGTAAGATTTTGACACTTAGAAAAACAAGAAAAAACAAGTGCATAATAATAACAGCACGTGTAAAAGGCCTGAATGAGCAGAATGCAGAGAGGTTTTTAGACAAGCTCCACAGCAACAGCAGTTCATTTGATTGCATGTGAGAGAAAGAGACCTCATCCTGCAACACGGGGGTAATTCTGTTTTCCTGACATGTACAGGAATATGAATGTTTATGGTAAAGCAGATGATTTCCCTTCTCTGCTTTGTGTCTAGCCCTTAAGCAGACATTGCCATTTTGTGATGAAAGAGGACAAACTGGGAAACTGTGACTGGGCGAAAGAAGATCTACCCACTATAAGTGAAGGTCAGGTCTGAGACCATCTAAAGATCCTGAAGGTGTACAAGACCATGGGACTGGATGAGATCCATCTGTGGGTGCTTGTGGGAGCTGGAGGATGAAGCTAAGCCACTTGAAGTTGCTAAGCCACTTTCCATCATACTTGAAGAGTTGTCATGGTCCTGTGAAGTTCCCACTGACTGGAAAAGGGGAAACATCACCCCCATTTTTACAAAGGGAAAAAAGGAAGACATGGGTAACTACAGACCAGTCAGTCTCACCTGTGTGCCTGGCCAGATCATGGGGCAGATCCTCCTGATGGCTCTGCTAAGGCATATGGAAAATGAGTAGGTGATTGGTAGCAACCAACACGGCTTCACCAACATCAAATCATTCCTGTCATTAAATTTGGTGACCTTTTATAGTGGAGTTACAGTGTCAATGGAAAAAAGAAGAGCAACTGGCATCATCTATCTGGACTTGTGCAAAGCATTTGAAATTTTACCTCATGACATCCTGGTCTCTAAATCGGAGAAACATGGATTTGATGGATGGACCACTTGGTGGATAAGGAATTGGCTGTATTGGTGCACTCAAAGAGCTGCAACCAATGGCTCAATGTCCAAGTGGAGACCAGTGATGACTGGTGTTCCTCAGCTATCAGTACTGGGACTGGTGCTGTTTAACATCTTCATCAGTGACATGGACAGTGGGATTGAGCGCACCCTCAGCAAGTTTGCTGACAACACTAAGCTGGCTGGTGTGGTTGACAAGCTAGAGGGAAGGGATGTCATCCAGAGGGACCCTGACAGGCTTGAGACGTGGGCCCATGCCAATCTCATGAAGTTCAACAAGGCCAAGTGCAAGGCCCTGCACCTGGGTCAGGGCAATCCCAAGCACAAGTACAGGATGGGTGGAGTATGGATTGAGAGCAGTCCCAAGGGGAAAGACCTGGAGGTGCTGGTTGATGAGAAGTTCAACACATGAGCCAACAATATGTGAGTGTAGCCCAGAAAGCCATCAAAAGAAGTGTGGCCAGCAGATCAAGGATGGTGATTTCCCCCCTGTACTCTTGTGAGACCCCACCTGGAGTACTGCATCCACCTCAGGAGCACCCAACAAAGGAACACATGGACCTGTTGGTGCTGGTACAGAGGAGGGCCACAAAGATAATCAGAGGGCTGGAACACCTCTCCTGTGAGGACAGGATGAAGGAGTTGGGGCTGTTCAGCTGGGAGAAGAGAAGGTTCCAGGGGCAAGACATTGCAACCTTCCAGTATCTGAAGGGGGCCTACAAGAAAGGTGAGGAGGGGCTTTTTACAAGGGCTTATAGTGATAGGATGAGGGGTAATGTCCAAACTGGAAGATGGTAGATTTATATTAGAAATTAGGAAGGAGTTTTTCACTCTGAGGGTGGTAACACACTGGAACATGTTGCCCATGGAAGCTGTGGATGTTCCATCACTGGCAGTGTTCAAGACCAGGTTGGATGGGGCTTTGAGCAACCTGGTCTAGTGGAAGGTGTCCCTGCCCATGGCAGGGGATTTGGAACTAGATGATCTTTAAGGTCCCATCCAAGCCAAACCATTCTATGATTCTATGAAGAAAATTTGGGAAAGGTGACTTTCTATGACTTCTATTTCCTTCTATGACTGGGTGACCCATCTGGTAGATGGGGGAAGGCTGTGGGTGAGGTCTACCTAGACTTCAGCAAAACATTCAACACAGTCTCCCACAGCATCCTCCTGAAAAAGCTGGCAGCTCATGGCTTGGACAAGTGCATCCTTTGCTGGGTTAAAAACTGTCTGGATGACCAGGTGCAGAGAGTGGTTGTGAATGGTGCTGCATCCAGTTGGTGTCTGGTGACCAGTGGTGTCCCCCAGGGATCAGTACTGGACCCAGTTCTATTCAACATCTTTATTGATGACCTAGATGAGGGGATCGTGTCTACTGTTAGTAAATTTGCAAATAACACCAAGTTGGGGAGCAGTGTTGATACCCTGGAGGGTAAGAAGAAGCTGCAGAGGGACCTGGACATGGTGGGTCAATGGGCTGTGGCAAATGGTATGAGATTCAACAAGTCCAAGTCTAGGGTCCTGCACTTTGGTCACAATAACCCCATGTATCGCTATAGACTGGGGGATGAGTGGATGGAGAGCAGCCTGGCAAAGAGAGACCTGGGAGTGCTGGTTGACAACGAGCTGAACAAGAGCCAGCATTGTGCCCAGGTGGCACAGAAGGCCAATGGCATCTTGGCTTGTACCAGGAATAGTGTGGCCAGAAGGACTAGGGATGTAATTCTGCCCCTGTACTTGGCACTGGTGAGGCCTCACTTCGAGTACTGTGTGCAGTTCTGGGCCCCTCACTTCCAGAAGGATATGGAGGTGCTGGAGCGGGTCCAGAGGAGAGTGACAAGGCTGGTGAAGGGGCTGGAGGGAAAGTCTCATGAGGAGAGGCTGAGGGAGCTGAGGTTGTTCAGCCTGGAGAAGAGGAGGACTCAAGGGGAGACCTCATCACTCTCTACAACTACCTGAAGGGAAGTTGTAGTCAAGCGGGGGTTGGCCTTTTCTCCCAGGCAACTAGTGACAGGATGAGAAGGCAGGGCCTGAAGCTGCATCAGGGGAGATTTAGGTTGGATCTCAGGGAAGCAATTCCTCAACTGGAATGGACTGCCCAGGGAGGTGGTGGAGTCACCATCCCTGGAAGTGTTTAAGAAAAGATTGGATGCTGCACTTAGGGGCATGATTTAGCTGATGTTGTGGTGTTAGGTAATAGGCTGGACTCTATGATCTCAGAGGTCTTTTCCAGCCTCAATAATTCTGTGATTCTGAGATATACCCCGCTTAGAGTCAAGTTTCAATAAAACATAATTTCCACGTGGAAAATAAAACATAATTTCCATTTGTCTAGGAATCAGGCCAAACTGAAAGAGAGCTTCCTGCCAATGTCAGTAGACCAGGTTCTCAGTGTTTAGGAGACACTGGAAGGATTAATGCTGATTCAACATAACTACAGAACAGGGCTCAAAATTACAGCATTTCTGAACTTGCAAGATCATCTGAACAGATATCTGTGTCTTCTATGTACTTCTCATTCAAAAATTCTATTTTATCCCTAGCACCAAGGGCAGCTCAGTAGGCATGCAGTGGCCTGTGGTGGCTGAGGATTTACATCTCAGTAGGTAGACAGAAAGGCTTGGTAGTCTAGCCTTGCTTGTGCTGGGGAGTGCTCCAGATGAGCAGAGAGCATACTGCTGCACAGAGCCTGGATCACTCACTGGCACAATTAATCTCTCCAACATCTCAGTTTTTCACTCTGGTCCCTTGATTTGATTTAAATTAAAGAATAATGCCCAGTTTTTATTCAGATTTTTAAATCAGACAGGCTGCCTGTAAAAATAGGGAAATGGGGGCAGGGAGGGAGAAGTGGGGTGAAACCTTCAAGGAAAGGCAGAAGCTGCAGCAAACTCCAGACTCAGTCTTCTGAAATGTATGTTGATGTCACTAAACTTCTTTTATATAAACATCAATCAGAAAGAATTCTAACTAATTTGCAAAGTCTTCACAGAGTGTCTGCACAAGTTTGTTGGTTTAATTGTATTGCTTTAAGAGGCAAACCAGTTTACAGTCCCAGAGTATCAGCCAGCTCTGCAATAAGTTAGCATCCAGAGTATGAATGAGGCTGTTCTTCCCTGTGAAAAAAGACTGTTTTTATAAAGAGGCAAGGAGCTTTGGTTAGGATACCCTAGAGGAAAGTGACTCTGAATTAGTTTAAGGTCTGCTGTTAGAGGGGTGCATCTGACACAGTAGGAATTAGTGAAGGGACCTCCCCCTGCCCACCTTACAGGAATGCCAGATAACTTGGGTGTCCATGCAGCTTGGATGGCTGGGGAAAGCTGCCCACTATGACGAATACCCAGGATGGACTGACCATCCCTTGCCTTCTCCCTGACTTGTCTGGATATCAAATTCACTTCATCCACAGCAACTCTACTGCTCTGCTTACTTGATGAGCAAAATCGGCCAATGGGTTGAAAAGTTACCAGTGAGGGCTGATGGACATATGGATAGGCAGACAGACAATTATAAAAACCATAAAAACCTAACACAAGTTGCAAATTTCCCTAGTGTACAGGTTATGTGTGTAAGGTACCAGCAAGGAAATGCCTTGATTTGCTATTGATTACATTGGAAATGCCCTTGCACATGATAGAGCTGTAACACAGCTAAACAGCAGCAAGCTGTAACTTCAATTCCTGCAAACTAATGATGGTCTGCTTTCCCGAGAGCAAGTAGGAAGTGACAGGCATGGCCCCACAGAGCTCAGCCACTTGTGGCAGGGGAAAAAAAAATAGGATCCAAGCCTCAGACCCTTCCCTTTCTGCCTACCTGTACTCCCTGACACCACCAGCAGCTCCCTACTCTCATAATGAACACTTTCCAGTCTTCTGGCTTTGTCTCCAAGATCAGGTGACAACAGCAAACCCAGAGGTTTGACTTGAAAGTCTTGTTTCAGGTGTGTCAAAGCTCTGGGATGCCCTGTGAGCAGTGACAGAGAACATCCCTTGGCAAAATAAACTAAATTAGGTGTCTTGCTTTGATTTCAAAAATGTGATGTTTAATGTCTCTGATTAAAATTATTAACATGTCATCCCTACATAAAACAGAACATCTTGGGGTTTTTTAATTGCATATACTTTTTCTTTTTTAAATCCTTGATTACCTGAGAAATTTTTAAAAGAGCATAAAGGACTGTCCAATCTCCATAATCTGCTGCCTCTGACAATAGAGATGTGAAGCTGTTTTTTGGTTTTTTTTTTTTCCTTTTTTTCAGTCATCAGTCAAGTGTTTTCTTTCAAGGGACTGTCTCAAAAGGGAAATTCTATTAGGAGCTGTATTTCTGAATTCTTCACTGGAATTTTACTAATGTACATATTGTATATGGGATAAGAGAACAACATCATGAAAGTACTCCAGAAGTATCTTCTTATTCTGTTCTTAAAATCGTCTCTTCATATCTGCTTGTGCCACCATGGGAGGCAGGTAATTAGTTTGGATAAACTGGTCTGACCCAGCATTTTCATCTATTCTTAGGAAGGTTCAGCATTATTGGTTTATAATGCAGGGTGATATGTTCAGTTAATCAATTATGCTAATATGCTATTCCTATATTTATTTAACAAAGGACTGTTGATTTTAATGACACAAAAATTGCACCTATTTAGTGTAAGAGTTAAAGTTACCACATTTCAATCCAAAACATCTGTTTATTTTTGATTTAAGTACACATAAAGCACTGTGAACTACTGTCTCCCTTAAGCTTTCTGCTCAGATTTCTGCTCCCATTTTCACTAGAAACTTCTGAGCTGGCAACAAGTATGATAATAAGACAGTGTATTTTCACCTTTCTGATAGATATACTTCTTTTAAATTAAAATTTAATTATTTTTCTCTCTCTTTTTCTTCTCTTCTCCATTTTGTTAAAAATGTTTTACCTGCTTCTACAACAGGTTCTATATTTGCATGGAAAAAAAAAATATTGACCAAAGTTCCATGAAAAATACAACTCAGCATTTGTATACAGAAACTCATCAGGAAGGTTTTAAAAGCCCTAGAGAAGAAGAAATTAAAAAGGAGGAGAACTTTTAATAATTTTTAAGCAACTCAAACTGCATTCAAGTTTAGATAGAGATACAAGCAAGACACTGAACATTGAAAAGTGACATTTCTTTCTGATCAAGGGCAGAAAACAGTGTCAAAAAGTAGGTTGACCACAAAAGTGTGATATCAGAGTTTTCTTTTAAAGCATGGAAATTAATTTAAGCACTTTATATAGATAGCTTTGAAATACTTCATGTTACTTTTAAGCTTTCTTAAGTTTGGTTGGTTTTTTTTAATCAATATACATTAATTAAACATTTCAGATGAAAAAATTAATTCAAATCGAAAAAAAGGGATTAGTTTTGTTCAGCTTGAAGATGTATTGATATGGGATGCTCCAACCTTTTCAAACAGGTTTTGAGAATTTTGAGACAAGAAATTTCTTAAAACAACTCTTTTCTGAAATGCATGCTATAGAGACATTTGTACACACAGTTTTAACAAGTCAGTGGAAGTTTGGCTCATAAATTCTCATTTAACTCCAATATTGGTCATTACACATTCAATTTTTAATTGTTTTTCAGTAACCAGCACACATTGGGTCTCTTCAGTCAGGGTTAGGGCTAGGTTAGGGTTATCGTTAGGGCGTTCAAGAGGTTCAGGGGAAAGGGTTCAAGAGGTTCAGGGAAATACTAGAGAGAGTCTAACAGAAAGCTACAAAGATGATGAAGGGACTGAAACATCTCTCTTATGAGGAAAGACTGAGGCCCCTGGAGCTGTTTAGACTGGAAAAGAGAAGACTAAGAGAGGATCTTACTAATGTTTACAACTATCTGAAGGGTGGGTGTCAAGTAGAAGGCGCTTTTTTCAGTTGTGCCCTGTGATAGGACAAGAGGTAATGGTAGCAAGGTGAAACACAGGAAGTTCCACCTCAACATGAGGAAAAACTTCTTCAGTGTGAGAGTGACAGAGCACTGGAACTGGTTGCCCAGAGAGATTGTAAAGACTCCTTCTCTAGAGACTTTCAGGACCCATCTGGATCTGTTCCTGGGTGGCCTACCCTAGGTTTTCCTGCTCTGGCAGAGGGGTTGGACTTGATGATCTCCAGAGGTCCCTTCCAACCCCTACCATTCTGTGATTCTGTGATTGCTTCTTCATAAATGTAAACCTTTCTAAGGAAGCTGTTCCTCTTTTTGGGCCTGGGATGGCCTCAGGTGAACAAACTCCTGTGGAGTAGTGACAATCCTGAGAAGAGATGATCTGGAGTTATGGGGTATTTTGTGCCTGTTGCTGGATGCAGACCTGAAGCTGCCTTTGGCACCTTGTAAGATGTTTAGGTTAGAAGGCAAATACTAAGGAAATTATTCCTGGCTAGGCTGCTCATACTGTGGGGAAGACCTGGAAACTACATTAGGTGGTCTGATCACTGCAATATAAAGATATTCTCCATCCTCCATGCCTAGTCCCCCAAACTGTCCTTGGGTGGAGAAAGAATTAATAAGGAGAAAAGAATGGGCTGTAAGGCAGGCATCCTACCCAGACACCCACCAGCATCTACTAATGTCAATAATACCTCTGCACAGGCTGAAGAAATTGGAGGACATGCTCATCTCTTGATTCAACTCCATACTCAGTAGAGAATGACTCAACAAGATCTCATTTTTCACTATGGGAAAAGTTCATCAGCTGACCTGGAACAATTAATTTGTATTTGTCACCATTGCTGTTGGCATGGAAATGGAAGGTCTAACCTTATATTAAGCTGTCAACACCCTGAAATGACTGCTCTGTCTTTCCTATGACTCAGCGTCTGCAAGACAAGAACTCCATGTTCTTCAGCAATAACACATCACAGTGTTGTCATCCCAGCAGATACCAGTCCCATATCTCTTGTGTGCAAAACTTCTCCCTCCTACAACCCAGTCTGGTGTTTCAGTGGTGCAGGGCTTGCATGTGTGGGGACTCTATCAGAGGCCTTTATCTTACCCGTTACTTTTCCCTTGTTGACGTCTTTCCCTTTGATCTCCTGTTACTTAATTCTGCTCCTCTTGTTGTCCCTCTGCTTGTAGTTCATCCTTTCTTTCTTCTATCCAAACAGCAATGCTGCTTTTGCATTTTGTGGACATTATCTCCACCCTTTTAAATGGGTGCAGGCTGTCTGATGGGTGGAAGGTACAGTATGTTGGATTCTTATGCTGAGTGTTTCAGCAGGAAAAGAGCTCTGCAGAGCTGGGGTGTGGGTGTATAGAAGACATCCAAGCAGCAGCACCACTTTCCCAGAGGTGGGCAGCTGGAAGGAGCCCAGAAGCAGCCAGAGTGAGCTAGAAAGGCTTTGCTCATCCTTCTGCTACACGGGTAAGCAGGGCTGAAAGCTGGTGATAGATTAAGGGAGTTCTCCAAAAAACCTGCTGCTGAGGAGTAAGTCACCTGTCTGAGCACTAATAACAACCTTTCCCAACCCAATTTGTCTTCTGGCATTACAGAAAGACCAGCAAGACCCCCCATACCTGCACTGTGTTAAGCAAGAGAGCAAGTGAGGGATCCCTGCACATCTTGCAGCACAGAGCTGCTGGTTTCACCTCCAAGATGGCAAGAACATCCTGCTAATGTGCCTTCTTTGTGCTTCAGCCAGCTCTTATTCCTGCCCTCAGGAAGAAAGCAAACTGGCCTGAAACATATATCCCCAAGGATTCTCTAGCTTTGGTAGTTCCTCTTCCTCTAGCATTTTACTAACATCTGCAGTAACCACCTTATAGTATTTCTTTCTTGCTGCAAGGCTTGCTTCCCAAATCTCCTGTTGCTATACTAAAAGAAAGGAGCAGCATGGAGCAGAGCTGTGGCAGTTCTTACAGTGGCATGCTGGGACCATTTTAGTTTTGATTCATGAGGCCTGCAGTTAGAATATTTCCTGCTTTGATGGTAACTGGTGGAAGGAAGAGGCCGTCCCAAAGGTCTCTTCTTCCTTTAACAAACTGCCCCACAGGGGTAGAACTCTTCCTCAGTGGAAACCTACTAATATACAAACATAAGTCCTCATTGTTCAACAAGGACAGCAGACACTGCTAATAATCATCCTTTTTAGTGGCTCCAAGGGGCCATCAACAACCTGGCCAAGTTTTTTTCATATCAAATTATTCCAGAGTGTACAAACAAGAACATGAAGTTTGCTTCTTTTCTCTTTCCCTCTCCTTCATTCAGTTATATACATATAGCAACTATCTCACTCCCTGTGATTTAACTGACATTGCTGTGTCTGCCAAAAGTAATGAAAAATTAAAATGAAAAGCTCCTCTCTCCAGACAGTAGGCTTGTCTAGCAGCAGGCAGGTCGAGCCTGAACAGTGGCTGCTGCAGACATCAGGTGGGCGACCGCAGGAGGGAAGTGGTTTTGTGTGTATGTCCTGGTCTGCATGTCCTGTGCCAAGCAAGACTATTGTGGAGAGGCAGGGAATGCACAAATGCATTCACTGTGGGAGGATGAGACCCACAGGCCACGCTCTTTCTCTGAAGAGGGATAAAAGCCTCAGCAGGACACCCTGGTTGAACAGAGGATTCCTTCTGTGCAATGCAAAGCCTCAGGAGTTAGAGCAGGCTCCCTCTGATTTGAAAGGACTTTGCATCTTGCTCACCAGTGCCTTCCTTTTAAGTAGACTGTGCTACCCTGAGCATCTGTCAGGATGGCAGCCACTACGGAGAAAAACTCTTTGACAAGTAAGTCCCTTTAGTTTGGCCATCTCGTGTCTAGGACCGCTCCATCACATACAGGCAGGAAGAGGAATGCTATAAGCCCACTTTTGGTTTTCCTGCAAAACCCAGCTGAAAGTTCTTCATGCCTGATAGATACAGAATGCCACTTCTCATGGTAGGGATCAGCATGCTGCACTACTACCACATGAGTTGCCAGTTGAGCTGCTGACAGTACCTGAGTCAGTGACTTCTGCCTGCTGCAGCTTGCAGTAACCCTTTGGGACAACACAGAGACCACACAGCCTGCACTGTGGGCTGAGCTAATGGGCTTTACTTCAGCCTGGGGCAGGTGCCTTGGGATCTGACAGCTCATGGGCCATATATCCTGAATTTGCTCATGCATGTTTTTCCCAAGAGCTTATCCAGCTGGGGACAGACGGAAGGGACGGGCAATTCCTAACTGTTGTTAAAACCTGCCTCCTGGGTGGGTTCCTGAGTGAGAGCAGAGTAGAGAAGAAGAACTGGTCTGCCTCTGAGGACCAAGTCCTTAGACTTTGTTCAGAGCAATTCTTACCACTTGGTGCGAGACGACAAGGAGTAACAGACCCATCTGATTCATGCAACAGCAGTTTTACAGAAAAGGGTGTGGGAAAAGATGGGCCACATCCAGAATTCATAGCAAGTGAGTATGATAAAAGTCTGGGTGCAGAGATATAAACCATGTGGATGCTTAAACATCTTCACAAGTGCAACACTGGACACACAAAAAGAGGGCTGTGCTACTGAGGCACAAAGCCTATCCTGGTCTGATATCTCTCTTGCATTTGTTCATTAGAAGATTTCAGAACGTAATTCACACGGGGAGGGATTTGACAATTATTTCAGAGCTTGTTCACTCTCCTCTCCTCCTCCCTCTACTCTCTCTCTCATTTGTCTGCCCACTGGGCTAATGCATGCTTCATGATAGAAATACATCCTTTGTGAAAATATTCCACTAAAATATTAATGAACAACTGTTTTCCTTATTTGCTCAGAGCTAAATGACTTCATGATGGCTGTATAGCCAGAGATCTAAAGCAACTGTCTGCCTCAGTGGCTATCAGTCCCCCATTGTCTCCTGTTCCCTCTGTCTCTCTCTTGTCTTTTCTAAGCTGCAAGCCTTTGGGGACAGGCTCATGTATTTTTCTTATAATTTTCAAGGTGTTAGCTTTGATTTGTAGAGCACCTAGCACTATAGGGATCCTCGTCCTGGACAAGTGTTCGCGGCAGTAAAAAAGATACAGACATTACCAAGAGCATCCTAGTGACACTAAGTTAATTGTCCACACTTTTCTCCTCCACTAGAAAACAGAAAAAGGCCAAGTTCTAACTGTTTTTTGGAGCAGGATACAAATGTTATCACAGGGTGCTCTCTGAGCCTGTGCTCCCTTTCAGTTCAGAAATGAGGTTCTCACAGTAGCAAGGATGCTAGTCACAAAACTGCTCTTAGTATCAGGTAAGATATATTGCACCTTTGCTTACATTTCTATCTCCCACTACAAAAAAAATCTGTCTGATGATGGAGGAAATATTTCTTTCTAGTATAATTATAGGTAGAGTTATTGCTGCTCAGTGGAGTTACCTTATGGTCTCTAGTGAAAACAGCAGCACCACATGCAAAACTTTTGTCCTCTCCCAGGGCCCAGCTCTACCACTCCTGATGGGAGTGGGTGCTTCATGACTTTGTCCCTGACTCCTTTGGCAAATCTCTCTGTGATATTTCAAACCTCCAGCTGAGACGGATTTAAGATGTGTTGTGTGGTGTCTGCATGCTGCAGGGTGAACAGAAGAGAAAAGTATCCACCTGTAGAAACATGCTCAAGGGATGTGAGTAAATATGTCCCACCATCTGTACTGGAAAGAAAGAGGGACTTCAAGAGTCCAGAAACATCTAGGTTGATGTGGAAGGAGTGGAGTGACAGGGAACAGGAGGTTTTGAAGACAGAAGGCCTCCTGACATCTCTGGTAGGTGGTGTGAAACAGCTACAACTGTGATTTTGTCAGCCTTGGACATCAGGACGTATTGCTAGTGATGTGAATACCACTGGAGATGCCTTGGTCTGTGTCTTGGTCTTCAGAGTGGTCTGGATGTGTTCTTTGTCCCCTCTTGGGCAGGACCATAGATTGAAATTTCCCTTCTGCATTTCAGTGTTAGGTAACATGCCAAAGAGACCTGGGCAGGCAAAAGGGGATGTTGTGGACACTGGTAGCAGCAACCTGCAGAAAAAAATGTTCTGTGTAGTTGTCTCACCAGTGCCTAGCAGAAGGGAGTCCTAAGACTAGTAGTGAGATATCAGTGAGGTCAGATCCCTACTGTCAGCAGATGACTTTCAAGTTCCCATACTCAGCCCAAGTACAGAAGGATGATGAGGGGCAACCATTTCATTTGATAGGAAATGAACAGTTACAGTCAAGATGTAACAACTGCTCATCCCTGAAGAAGGAGATATGTGTCTGTGAATGTGGTTTCCCAGCAAAGTGCAGGAGGAGCTGGATTAAGGGAACAAAGCATCATGCTTTGGGGCACATCTTTGCAAGGAAGGGAACTTGGTCTCTTTCCTAGTGCTATGCCCTGACTCAGACCCACCAAACCTTTCCTGAACATTTCCATTGTTTCTTCTCCTGAGAAGGCCCAGAGGGGCAATATGTTCCCCTAGTGGGAAAGGCAACACCTGGAGTCTCACCTTAGTGGAGCACAAAGGACCAGAGGAAGTATTCTCCAGGCTCCTGGGAATGCAGACAGGCCACTCAGTTCCAGACAAGGCTAGGGATGTAGTGATGGGCATGAGTGATCAAGAGCCATACAGTAATTAATGTCTTCTGCTGGGTGAAAAACTGGATGAGATACTGGGTGTGCAGGAACTTCACAGGAAATGAGAGAACACGTATATGGTTTTGTGAATCAGCCAGGCAGCAAAGGTAAAGGTGGGTACAAGGTGGGTACAGGTGGGTAAAGGTGGGTAAAGGTGGGTACAAGGATGGAGACGGACTCTTTTCAGTGGTGCCCAGTAACAAGACAAGGGACAAGGGGCACAGGAGGTTCCATCTAAATATGAGAAAAAACTTCTTTACTGTGTGGGTGACAGAGCACTGGAACACGCTTCCCAGGGAGGCTGTGGTGTCTCCTTTTCTGGAGATATTCAAAAGCCACCTGGATGCGATCCTATGTCTTATGCTCTAGGCAAACCTGCTTTGGTGGAGGGGTTGGACTAGATGGTCTCTAGTTATCCCTTCCAATTCCAACAGTTTTGTGATTTTGTGATTGCTAAGTTGTTCACTGGGTGATGGCACCTTTAACCTCACATATATATATGAAAGCAGAGAAGCTGCTTTCTGGCAGATATAGGCGAGTACTTCTCTGGCCATCACCACTTTGGGGCTAGACAGTGAGTGAACTGTGAAGAGAACACCTTCTCAGACAGTTCTTTACTTTGTTTCTCCCTCTCCCTTTGGTCCACAAAGGTTTTGATTTTGCAGAAATGCCATAGGGAGGGTAAAGCATGGGAGATGTGTTTGAGTAGAATAAGACTGATTTACACCCATCATTGTCTTGTCTCCCTGCCTTTCCTGCAACAGCATCTGACACCCCTATGACACTGTGGCCCTGCACACAAGTTGGAGGGAGGGGTGTGAATGTCTCCCGTCTTGTAGCCTTTGAAGGGTGGTTGCTCTTTGATACTTTCCAGCAACAGGGCTTGTGAAGTCTCCTGACTGACTCCAAGTGGGGTCTTGAGCTCAGGCCAGCTCATCCCAAGATGTCCTGTTCCGTTCTGGCTTTTTTGGGGTCTGATCTGAAGCCAGGTGAAATGGATGGGACACTTCTCAGCGGCTTGAGAAACTCTGATGCTCTTTAAATCTGGTTCCTTAGAGAAGCCCTTTAGATCTGAATTCCTTTGTAGATTTGTGCCCATTTTGGGGCAAGCTCTGTTTATTTCTCCCAGATTTTGTCTGGAAAAAAACTGTTTAATCTGGCTGGAGTGGCAGAGTCAAGCTGGATGAGTGTGCATAGGAAATAATAATCCTCTTGAAGCTGTCCATGTGTGACTTCTTACAGTCCAGGATTATATGCTGATGAGAATGCCTTTGGTCTTCAGCTCTAATACTGATCTCTCCCTTTTTCAGCTCAGCTGCTCCTTCATAAAACTGGATTTCCTACTGCAGCAACTGCAAAGGCAGACTGACTAATTCAATTACAGAGAAGAGTAGTGTTAAGTTTTCCCCTTTCTACAAAAGAAGTGCTTTCCTTTCATAGTAGCAAGGGAGCCTTGCTGGAAAGTTTAATCCATCAGGATATTAACCTCTTCATGTCATAAGGATATTAATCTAGGGATAGATTAATCTCATGCACAACTTCTTTATTTTATTCTATTAATATTTTACTGTGATTTAGTGTTGAGTTTGCAGTTTCTACTAAAGACTCAGATGATTTCAATGTCTTGTCCAAAGAAAACAGATTTTTTGGAGGAATATGGGAGTCTGGGGAGGGGAGATCTGACATGTTCGCATGAACACTTCCACCTACTGAGCCCCAGTGAGCACTTTTTCTGTGATGTACAGGCAGATGAGGTGGGGCATGCACGTGGTATTGCCAAGGATGGGAAGCAAGGTGAAGTGATGCCTACAGCACAGCATAAAAGCTGAAATTAATCTCATGAGACTATATGCTATGAGTTCCTGTTACCACTTAGAAAACAAATATGTATTTAAAATGTAATGTAATAACTCTAGAAAAGTGGGCATGGGCAATTTGAAATTATTGAAACCCAAGCAAGCAAGAATCAATCATAGAATCATAGAATGCCTTGGGTTGGAAGGGACCTCTAAAGGTCATCTAGTTCCAACCCCCCATGCAGTGAGCAGGGACATTTTCAACTAGATCAGGTTGCTCAGAGCCTTATCAAGTCTGACCTTGAATGTCTCCAGGGATGGGGCCTCCACCACCTCCCTGGGCAACCTGTTCCAGTGTTCCACCACATTCGTAGTAAAGAACTTCTTCCTAATGTCCAGTCTAAATCTACCTTGCTCTAGTTTAAAACAATTTCCCCTCATCCTGTCACTACAAGCCCTTGTAAACAGTCCCTCTCTAGCTTTCATGTAGGTCCCCTTCAGGTACCGCAAAGCTGCTACAAGGTCTCCCCAGAGCCTTGTCTTCTCCAGGCTGAACAATCCTAACTCCCTTAGTTTGGCCTTTTAGAAGAGTTGCTCCAGCCCTCTAATCCTTTATGCGACTCTCCTCTGGACCCACTCCATCAGGTCCATGTCCTTCTTGTGTTGAGGGCTCCAGAGCTGGACACAGCTGGTCTCACCAGAGCAGAGCAGATGGGCAGATCACCATGATCACTCTCGATCTGCTGGCCACTCTTCTTTTGATGCATCCTGGAATGTGATTGGCATTTTGGGATGCAAGTACACATTGTTAGCTCATGTCCAGCTTCTATCCATCAGAATCCCCAAATCCTTTTCTGCATGGCTGCTCTCTATCACCTCATCCCCCAGCTTGTATTGATAATAAGGATTGTTCTGACCCAGGTGCAGGACCCTGCACTAGGTCTTGGTGAACCTTATGAGGTTCACTTGGGCCCACCTCTCCAGCTTGTCCAGGTCCCTCTGGACGAAATACCACCCCTCTGGTATATTGACACTTAGCTTGGTGTCTTGCAAAAACACTTACTGATCATGCAATTGATCCTGCTGTCTATATCACTGACGAAACATGATAAAATGTGAAAATATGATGAAAATATTAAACAACACTTGATGGACCCCTAAGGAACACCATTTGTCACCAGTCTCCATCTGGACTTCAAGCCATTGACCACTTCCCTTTGGATGTGAACATCCAGCCAATTCCTTATTCACTGAACAGTCCACCCATTACATCCATATCTCTCCTACTTGGCAAGGAGGATGTTGCAGGGGATCATGTGTCAACAGCCTTTCAGAAGTCCACACAGATGACCTCCACTGCTTTTCCCTTGTCCACTGACATAGTCACTCCATTGTAGAAAGCCACTAAGTTAGTCAGGTAGGACTTGCCCTCGATGAAGCCATGCTGGCTGTCTCAATTCACCTCCCTGTCCTCCATGTGCCTTACCAAAGCTTCTAGGAGGATATGTTCCATGATCTTCCCAGGCACAGAAGTGAGGCTGTCAGTTTGCTAGTTTCCTTCATACAAGGTTATAAAGATATGTGTAAACACAACAGGTAGGTGACCGTTATACACCAGGCTCCATACTCCTTTATACTCCCACTGGCCTTCCTGTCCTTCTTGCACTAGGTATTTTGCAGATAACAGAGACTCTGCCCCCTTGGAACACTTCTTATCAACAGCCATCAGTTTATTTTTTCTGCAAAAAATCCAGGAGGGAGTTCATGCCTGAACTTCCAAGGGTAAGAGCTATTTCACATTTGGAAGAAAGCCCTGGAGTTATCCAGATCTGATACAAAGCTTGGTTTCTTTGGCATTCAAATGAAGGACACCACTAGCACACCCAACATAACCTAATGGCAGGTGAAAGGTGAACCAGGTTTAGTGAGACAATCACAGAAGGTAATTTTCGAACAATGTGCACTGAAATGTACCACTCTTGACCTTGAATGAAACATCCATATTCACATTCTGCATCAGTGCAAGTGTATGTGCTTATAAAGTGATACAAGTCAAACAGGGAAAACTTCTCCTTGTAAGAAAATAAGCTATGCTCTCAATGCTGCCATTCTAAAGCTGAGTGGAAAAACGTCATTTTACATGTGTTGGAGGATGGGGATGGACTTGGAAAAATAATCTGTACAATAGTTTATTGAAGCATTTCCAAATATGGCAAATAATACCTGGTATTTAAATATATACTGTGGTTTAAGTCCAGACAGCAGCTAAACCAAATATTTGCAAAATCAGGACTTGTTTATATATTTTGTTAACTGACTATTACCCCCATTCTGTGGCTGGCTAGAAGTTAAGTCCCTTTCTGCAGGTTTGACATAGAATCATAGAATCTTTAGGTTTGGAAAGGACATTTAGGATCATTGAGCCCAACCTTCATCCTAACATCTCTCTATCCATTAGACCATAACCTCAAGTGCTACTTCTACTTGTTCTTCAAACACCTCCAGGGATGATGACTCCACTGCCTCCCTGGGCAGCCTATTCCAGTGCCTAACCACTCTCTCAGTGAAGAATTTCTTCTTAATATTTAATCTAAACCTCCCCTGACACAACTTGAGGCCATTTCATTAGTAATATGGAAGAAGAGACCAACACCAGCCTCACTACAACCTCCTTTTAGGTAATTGTACAGAGCTATAAGGTGTACTCTTCTCTAGACTAAACAACCCCAGTACCCTCAGCCTCTCCTCATAAGGCATGCTTTCCAGACCCCTCAGCAGCTTCGTTGCCCTTCTCTGGACCCGCTCCAGCACCTCAATGTCTTTCCTGTACTGTGGTGCCCAAAACTGGACACAGTACTCAAGGTGTGGTCTCTCGAGTGTCAAGTACAGGGGCACGATCACCTCCCTACTCCTGCTGGTCACACCATTTCTGATACAGTCCAGGATGCTGTTGGCCTTCTTGGCCACCTGGGCACACTGCTGGCTCATGTCCAGCCAGCTGTCCACCAGCACCCCCAGGTCCCTTTCTGCTAGGCAGCTTTCCAGCCACTACTCCCCAAGCCTGTAGCATTGCCTGGGGTTGTTGTGACCTGGCACTTGGCCTTGTTAAACCTCATCCCACTGACATCAGCCCATCACTCCAGCTTGTCCAAATCCCTCTGCAGAGCCTTCCTACTCTTAAGCAGATCGACACTCCCACTTAATTTTGTGTCATCTGCAAATTTACTGAGGGTGCATTCAATCCCCTCATCCAGGTCATCGATAAAGATATTAAACAAGA